>CM053165.1:13050462-13100462 GCA_028571685.1 Heterohyrax brucei | reverse complement strand
CCATATCAGTAAACGGGATTACTTCACATGCCTGGCATCAGCTGACACTGTCACGTGTCTTACACATGCCCACCGGTACCCACTTCCCCTCTGCAGTTCTGTAGGAGGCCAAACAGAAACTGTAACTACAGCAAACCCCTAAAATTACCATGGCCGCCCCTCCCCCATCACACGCCTGAATTACTTCTGATTCTGACATACATAAGCTGCCTACAGATGTTCATTTCATATAGTTGACTGCAAATAAATGAAATGGACAAGTTGTCCCCGTGGAGCACACAGTCATTAATATCCAAAGCTGCTCTGCATAACTCAGAGGACCTGAGACCTCCCCTTCAGTCACAACTGGATCAGATTCCTTCTACACCCCACCCTACAGTGGCTGCTGGCAGGGAAGGGAGTGTGTTGTCCAGCTGCAGCTCACTCCTGCAGAGGCTTGACCCTCATGTTGCTGGGAGCAGAGGCCTGAGACGTTTCCAGGGCTGACACGTCCTTCCCTGCTCACCACATGTCAGCAGCCGGGCGAGCATTTCCCAGCTTGAGTCTGAAGCAGAGAAGTGGAAGCCCAGTTTCCACATTGATTCCCTGAGCAAGAAGCTGAGAATGTGAGAGTGAGTCAACTTTTGTAGGCCAAAGTCTGTTTAAACACCCTCCTTACGTACTGTAGTAAAAAGCCAGGCATGGGTTTACTCAACTCACAGTTTTTTTTTCTACCAAAAAAGCCCAACCTGTAGCTTTGTAAAGGTAGAATGAAAATGAATCTCACAAGGACTGAAGGCAGGAGTAGGCATGGTTTGGCACAGCTAGGTTGTTAACGTCTCTCGAGTTCCTTTTATCTCCAGGCACTGTGCTAGGCATTTTACTTTTACTTCCTGCCTTTAATCTTCCCCTAAACCTTAAGGCAGATATCATTTATTTCATTTTGTACGTGAGAAAACCAAGTCTTAGAAGAGAGTAGTCTTGCCCAAAGTTACATTTCTAATGAGTCTTCAAACTCAAGTAGGTTTGTGGTCATCCTTAACCACTTTTCATTCACATTTATTCTTTTTTTTTTTTTTTTAAGCTCACAGGGTTTAGATCAACGTTGATAACAGTGACGAACATTTTGCTTTCATTCATTCACTCATGTTACAGACAGTAATTGAGTATTTGTTCTACATGTACTAAGACTTGTCTTTTCTGGGATGTCAGTATTCAGAAGCACAAGGAGACTGACAGTGCAAAGAAGGTTCAACAAATGTGTGCATGAGTCCTTGTGATGTGGAGAAGAGATACGACGGGAGGTGAGACCGGAGGGTGGCAGATTATGAACGACTGTCTAGGGCCTTGAGTGTCCTTTAGCCGTAAGGAAAGTGAACTTAGACAGAAGTCAGCACGAAGTAGAGAGTGGAAGAGGAGCATTCAGACATGCAAGAGAGAAGGCGGGAACTCAACGAGCAGACACAAAAAGTTCACGGAAGAAACAGGAAGGAATATCAAACAGAAACAGTGGGAGACTTAGCCTTGGGAAAGAATGGGTCGACCCAGATTACTGAGGTTGGAGGCAGGGACAGAGACAGGTGAAGGGGCAGGTGGTTGTCATGAGGGTAGAGGAGTGTTCAGTGAGAGCGAAGGGAGAAGAAGAGGCGAAAGCAGAGAGGAGGGCAATCAGGCAGTGAAGCAGAGGTCAAGCTCTTGGAGGTAGAACCATTCTGGCTAAAGATAAGGTTGAGGTTTGGTTATTTGTGTGTGGGATGTTCACAAGATATGAAGAAGTCGATTACTCCCTTTCACAATGAGGCTTCGCAGGGCACACCTTCTCCTCATGCACTTTTGACAGGGCATGGACATGGCATGCTGAACAGCACCCAGCCTCAGCAGACCCAGGTGTGAGGTTCTGGGGGAGGGGGGGAGCAAGGAGAGGGAACACCTGCAAGGCAGGCCCCACCATCTGAGGGTGACTGAAAAACGGCAGCCACCTCACTGCGCACGTGAGCAAGCATTTCACTGAGCCCAGCACTTTCCAGGCCAGAATCCACCAAATCTGCTTTCATGGCCAGAGTCCTCTCATGGGTCGAATGTTTGTCTGGGGATTCCAGAAACACCTGGTCCTTCTCAGACTGGAGCATCTCACGATCTTATTATTCGAATTGTCTTCATTAGCTCTGCCAAGGGTTACCTGTGGTGATTGTTCAGAATACATACAACACAACATGCACCAATTTAACAAGCTGTACTTGTGCAAGTCCATGACAATGATCATATTCTTCAAATTGTGCAATAATTCTCACCCTTCTCTTTCAAATTACTCCTCCTCCACTAACATAAACTCACTCCCCTGAAGGTTCCTATCTAACCTTTCAAGTTGCTTTGTCAGTTTGATCCCATGCCGATAGTCCTTAAAAGAGCACAATACTCAATTTGCCAGAGACTTTTAACAAGTTGTTTTGCTTGTTTGTTTGAGAGAGGATGGGGGGGGTGGGGGTGGTACGCAGAGAGGCATACATCAAAATAACGAGCTTTAACAAATGGCTACTGGTTTATAAATAGTGCCGGGGTTGAACTTTTTGTCTTTATCTCAGTGGCTGACCTTGCTAATACAGTATGTAGATCTCTTGCCGACTAATCGCAGACTGCAAAGCACAGCTTCCAGCTGTGGCCAATGATCTGTAACAGCAATGAATGAGAGGGTTTTAGCAGCCAGGATCTGTAGCCTACTATCTGTGTCTGACAGCTGTCACCCTCTCTGCAGAGGCCAAGGCCTAGACCTTCATTTAAAAGCAGCATGGCTGATCAGATTACTGGGACAGTGTGTCAAAACCGACTGCACTGAACTAGGGAGATGGAAAGTCAATCTATAAATAGCAGTCTTGCTGCCTCCGTGAAGCGCTGAAGGGTAACCAATACGGAGCCGCAAACGCAATGTTTAGTCTTTGCAGCCAGTGGGACACAGCTGCAGCCAGATCAGAGGCTTTGCTCTATGATATAATGTAATGGAAAGATCAGCTTTATGGGCAAGAATTTAAAAGAGTTACATTCTTGGCTATAGTAATGGTCACAGAGCAATAATTGGTTTGAACCAACTTTATGAGCTAACAAGATTCCCTAGCACTTAATAATGTCCTTAGGGCACAGGGACTCTGCAAGTCACCTTCCCCATAATGTGTCGGCCGCTTGTTTCTGACAGTCTGTGGGGACCTGTGGTGCTGAAACACACAGAGTGATAAAGTAAGAGGCTCTCCATTTCATATCTATTATAGATGTCAACTGGGTCTTCAACCAGAACAGCTGCACAAAGTGCTTGGGGAGAGCAGAGCATCATGAGGGTGAGTAATCTACACAGCCTGCTGAGAGCACGGCTCAGACCCCGGACACCACCAGGTTATAAATGAGCCAGCTGACGTTTTACAGTATGGCCCAGCTCTTTCCCAGAACCATTTGTCACTCTTCAAGGTTTCCGCTGATAAAACCAGGATGTCTAAAAACTTGTCAACAACCACAGCAAGTAACCCTGAGGTCATCTCAGAGGGCGAAACATAATGTGCTTACTTGACATTCGACAAACACACTAGTGGTGACAGAATTTCAAAGATCTCTCCAGGTTGCAGAGTTCCAAGTCAGCCCTGGCTGTGGATTTGGAGATGGTGAGTTCCGGGGGCAATGCAGAGGGTCCTGAGGGCACAGGTATCTCCTGCCTCATTGGCTTGCGCACCTTGGACCACGCCTCACTGCAGTGGAGGACATGGCAAGCATTTTGTTTTTTTCTTTTCCCCTAAATGTTGGTGTAATTGCCCTGGAAGGTTTCAAAAGAGTTCAATTTTAATTAAAAAAAAAGAAAAGAAAATATGAGGAAAAACAGCATTAATAGTAGCTAACGCTTCCATGTGCCGGGCATTGTCCTAAGAGTGTCATATATAAAATCCAATTATCTCCACAACCTGATGAAACAGGCACTGTTATTATCCCCATTTTACAGGTTAAAATCTGAGACAAAGAAAAGTTAAGTAAACTGCTCAGGGTCTCACAGCTAATAAGGGGGAAAGCTGGAATTCCAACTCAAGTGCCAGCTTCAGAGACACGTAATGCATTCTTCCCTAACCCCAGAATACAGCCCCCCCCAATACTGCAATAGATGGTGAACACGTGTAAGGACAAGCTCAAAGGGACTCCTTCAGAGCTACAGAGGAGTGAAAAATAGAGAAGGAACAAAAGCCATCTTTGATCTGAGAGCTTTCCAACTCAATTCATTGTGCAAGATGTGTACAGTAGGCAGTTCCTAAGCACCTTCAGGTACCACGCTAGGTTTGAGGGGGACAAATATGAAGAAGAAACTCAGTGTTTTTGCTCCTGTGGAGCCTCTACCCTGGAATGCCATCCCCTGTTCTCACTATCCTTATCCGCCGTGGCCTCTTCTGACATTACAAAACACCTTCATTGTCCCTGTTAGCTGCTGTTAAGTTGGCCCAACTCCTGGTGACATCATGCACAATAGAATGAATTGTTGCCCAGTCCTGTGCAGTCCCCAGTGGGTTCCACATGGGGCAGATTAACCAGTAGGCATGGTATGTACCAGTTTCCATTGAGCAAGGTTTATTTGCTTGCATTGGGAAAATCTGCTGCAAAAGACCTCCTTAAAGTGTTGAAAAGCAAAGATGTTACCTTTAAGGCTAAGGTGGTGTGCCTGATCCAAGTCACAGTATTTTCAAAGACATCACTTGCATGCAAAAGGTGGACAATGAATAAGAAAGATAGCAGAAGCAATGATACTTTGAATTGCGGTATTGGAGAAGAATACTGAACATACCATGGTCTGCCAAAAGAACAAACAGATCTGTCTTGAAAGAAATACAACCAGAATGCCCCTCAGAAGTAAGGATGGTGAGACTATGTCTGACATACTTTAGACATGTTGTCAGGAGGGAACAATCCCTGAAGAAGGACATCAAGCTTGGTAACGTAAAGGGTCAGTGAAAACAAGGAAGACCCTCAACAAGATGGACTGACACGGTGGCTGAAACAACGGGCTCAAGTGTAACAACAATTGTGGGCATGGTGCAGGACTGAGCAGGGTTTCAGGTATACAGAATTGCTATGGGACAGAAATGACTCAACAGTACTTGACAACAATGGTCTGTTTTGAGCAGTTTCATGGGTTTCACCACAGGTGAAATTGTGCACTACAGACTGGTGGGAAGGCACAATTAGGCCTGTGTGTACCTTGTTCGTTGGGTAGTCCAGTCCTAGTTGCAGATGAGATGGTTGTGATCCATAGGGTTTTCACTGGCTGATTTTTGGAAGTAGATATGTCTCTCATCTTTGTCCATCTTAGTCTGAAGGCTCTGCTGAAATCTGTTCAGCATCACAGCAACACACAAGCCTCCACCGACTGACAGGTGGTAGCTGTGCACTGGCTGGAAATTGAGCTTCTGGCTTGGAAGGTGGGAAGCTGACGACTGAACCACCACTGCTTTCCTAGAAAACACCTTTACTAGGGAATATCATGGGCTGGAGAGATTTGTAGTAGGGGATGGACAGCAAGGAGGTATATCCACTACACAGCCCCCAGGCTGATGGAAAACAACCACAGGAAAGGGTTCTGAACAAAAACACCCAGACAAAGCTTTAGAGTGCCTCTGAGGCCTCTCTATGCAATTAGTGATGGCCATTTTGGAGCCATTGCTGGCACTTTGCGCCTCCCAGAGTGCAGTAAGTCCAATTAAATGTCACATGTTGTCTCATGGCTTTAAAATTATCACAATTTTATCAGAATTTCCGATGCTGGAGCTGGGAGAAGTATTAGAGAACGTTTAACTCAACCTCCTGTATTTAATGGGTCAGAAAGCAGGGGTGCATAAAGGTGAGTGGCTCGCCCAAGTACCAAGAGTCAGAGAGTGGCAGAACCAGGACAGGACCCAGTTCTGGGAATTCCTGTTGAAGTATTCGACAACCCCTTATCGCTAGCCATGGAATGGACGCAGTACTACAAAATCAGGAATTTCAATCAAGTCAAATGTGTGGTTTGAAAGGAGCCAAGAATGAAGAAAGAGAGTTTGAGGAACATTCAACATTCATGAGGTATGCCTATTTCAGGTCGCTGGGGATACTTCTCTCGTGCAAAGGTTTTCTTAAATAAAGGGTTTCATTGGCCAGTTGGATGGAGACATGTACAGATAGATATTTTGCTTCTGGCAATACCTTAAACCCCCAGTTAGGCAGGAATAAAGAACGGCGATGGCCTTGAGAGTGCAGCATGGTTTATACATGGCATACACATCTTTGAGGATTTGGACAAATCTACAAGGGATCCAATCCTTTTCTACCTATTGACATTTACAAAGCAGTTTAAATCATGCATGAGAGGCCTCAGGCACATGCAGTTCACAAAACATAACTCTGAGCTCCTAGGGAATTTAAGCTGACCAGCACTCTTTATTAGAACCGACAGTGAAAGACAGCTATTGTGAAATTCGTACCAGAAATGCAATACCAAGATGACAGCTTTAATGCCAGTGGATATATTATGCAGATTACCTGACTCAAATCTTTCTGGTTAAATAAGTTTCATGTTTTCCTTTTTTTCCCCTGAAGACTATCCTTCTGGCTTCACTGGGGGAGTATTCCTTAAATTCCTTGATCACTCATCTATTTTTCAATATTTTGGACATGCTAAGTTAGCACGAGAGATCAGATAGAGATATTTAAACAGTGGGAATCAGTTAAACCTTACAGAGCTGAACCGCACATTAAATATTTCAATGTTATTTTTTGTCCAGTGTTCCAATACCTACCAATTTTTAAAAAGAACCATTTTCCTAAGGCCAATACCTTCTAGAGATTCAATTTCCATGTAATCTAAGATTCTAAAACTACATATTATTGTGAATTATGAATAATATCACATGTATGCTTTTTAAAAGCCAAGAATTGCAAGGAAATAAAGTAGAGATCCTAACGAAAATCATTCAGGGACAACAGACAGCAAATACTTTTTCTCGCCAATCTTCAGAGGAAATGAAATACAATGTAGGTGTTTTAAATTCTGCTTGACTGGGAGACAAAAGAGGTCAACATGACTGAGATCAAAAAAAGGAAGCCACTGGTAATTTAGCACTGGTGACAGCCAAGGGCAAATTCAACAGTGGTTTAAGTAGAGTGCTATTATTTTGAAGCTTCTTAGTTTCTGAATGGTTCAGGTTACTCGATTCCCATCCCAAACCTTCCAACCTGCCTGAACCTCACACACACTGTGTTAGATGTTAGCACTGTGTCAGCGGTAGCGCTGCCTTCTTCCATGGGGTACTACCTTTTCCGAGAAACGATTGTTGTTCGTTGCCACTGAGTTAGCTCTCACCCATGGCAACCCGAATGGCATCCCAGGGCATAAGAGAACAAGATGCTGCCCGGTCCTGTGCAGCCCTCAGGATCACTGGTCTGTCTGAGTCCACTGTTGTGGCCATTGTGCCAGTTCACCTTGCTGAGGTTTCCTCATCCTCACTGACTCTCTACCAAAGGTGATGTCCTTTTTTAAGCAATACAGCAGCAGTAAATTAAATAGCAGCTCAATGCATGTCTCTATAGTCAAGCTTCAGGTCACCTGGAATACTCCCAAACCACCTTGAACTTGCTTGTCTATTGTACTCCAAGTCACAGCAAAGGGACTCCAGAGCCCATGAGCACCAGGCTCTGTTTGTTGTCTCAAGAAATCATGTGTCCTCTCATGTAACTACTGGTATTTTTGAAATGTGGAGACACTTCAGTGAATATTAAAATACACCTTTTAAAAACATGCTGAATTCATAGAAAGTGAACTTTACTCCTATATATATTTTTTTAATATGGACAATTTCAAATATACATAAAAGCAAAAAGAACTGTAAAATGACTCCTCCCCCAGCAGGTACTGTCACCTGGCTTCAACAATATCAACTCATGGCAAATCTTGTTTCATCCATTCTTCACCCATTCAGAGTCCCTACCTGTTCAGCAAATTTGAAGCAAATCCTAGACACTTTATCATTTGATGCATACATTATTTCAGTACATGCATTTTGTATTCCTGAAATCACAAGGTGGTAAAAGGCACAACTAGCTCTATGTAGCTCTGTAAATTTATGCTTAACATCTAAAACTTAACCTCTTACTCAAAAACACATATAAAAGCCATTTTTCTAGGTGTGTCTGTGGATCTCAATTATTTATTCCAGTTCAAGAGCAGAGAATTTCTAGCATCTTTAAAACCACCTAACAAGATGAACATAGCTGGTGTTTAACAGGTGATTTCCTGAAGGATACTCGCTACATATACAAACACAAGCACACTATATTATTGTATTCAAAGCCCAATTGTGAACACATTAATGGAGTGAGCTTGTAATAAGCCTCCTTAAAAGGGCTACTGTTAGTGTTAAACAAGAGATATCACATGTATCCCATAATCTAAGTAGTAAACATAACTGCACACCCCATAGGCAAGCCACAGTCTTTCAAAGGATGATAATAAAGAAGCTGCAGAGATATTTTTATTTGCTGGGTATAAAAACACAGCAGTGAATAACCACTTGAGAATCCTGGAGCATGTGCAAGTCACAGGTGACCCTCTGACCCCGGGGATGGAGAAGACAGAGGCCATCTGACACTCTATCATCATTTAAATAAACTTACCCTAAACTCCCTTGTGTGCCTACAGTCATGTCTTTTAAAAATCAGAGCTCTGAATGAATTACATGGTGTTAATAGAAATGACAGCTGATGAAATAATGCAAGAAAAAAGAATCTACTGGAGACCTCAAATGAAACCACAGAGACATTAGGCTAATGGAGGTAAAATCACTTATTGCACAGTGATGGTACTTTTTTTTATTAAAAGGAAAAGCAAACCTAAACCTTTCTCAGGATATAACATTTTGAAATTAACCACGACATACATCCAGAGAGGGCTTATTTCAGAAAATTCATATGCATTTTGATTTCTTCAAGGGTGAGCAAGCTTTCTATGTCACAGGATGGGAAAAAACACGGAAAAAAATGCTTTAATGATATGAAGTGGAGACCATTGATCTGCAAGTCTACAATCCCCATTTCCAGGGCAGAACACCTGTTTTACTGGGGGAGCATACATATGCAGCACACTTCCTCACTACAATTACAGGAGAAAATGACGTCCCACCGTCCCTCGATTTCCATCTCTTCTCTCTGATTTTCAGTTCTGCAGGTGGGGCGTGAGATAGGCCACTTGAAAGGATACACAGCAGACCTCATTCCAAGCCCCACTCCCCACAGCTGAGCAATTCTCTTCATTCTTTACCCAGACACATCGGGGACACACAGGGCAAATACGAATGGTATCCTAACAGACAAGGGTTCTGCATGAGAACAGATCCCATTAAGACAGGCCAATGAGATCTGATAGCTTTCTTCTTCTTTTTTTCTTTCTTTAAAAAAGATTCTATCAGAAAAATGAGCTTAACAGAGGAACATTACATCTAATTGAGAGTAACACATACAGGTGGGATTACTTTAAGACATCTCCTAGCATAATAAAATCTCACACTGTTTTGGAATTACTATATTCCTTCATTTCAACATGTAGCGGTAAGAGTTCAGTTTCTTGAAATTTCAGTTTTTATTCCAGGGAATTCCAGGGCTGCTAGGGATGTGAGCATCACTGAGTCCAATCTTCAGTGACAGCTCCTCTCCTAATATCTTGTCAAGTGGCTTGTTGCTCTCTGCTTGGTAATGTGGAGATTGCGCTCTCCTTGGGCAGCCTGTCCCTTCTTTGCAGAGCTCCACTTTTAGACTCCTGGTCCATACAAGAAAGGGTTTTCTGTCTCTGTCTAGTTTTAACCCGCCTTTCCTATCTCTATCCTTAGTTTTCCAGGTATCCTACCTACCAAAACCAAACCAAGCCTGTTGTCAATTTCAACTCATGGTAATGCCACATGTTACAGAGGGGAACTGCTCTACAGGGTTTTCTGGGCAGTGATGTTTACAGAAAAGTCCCTGGGTGGCACAAATGGTTAAACTTTCAGTGGCTAACCCAAAGGTTTGAACCCACTCAGCAGCACTGGGGGAGAAAGGCCGGGCAATTTGTTCTGTAAAGATTAAAAACAAAACAAAACAAAAGCAAGTTTGTTCCCATCAAGTGGCTTTCCACTCACAGTGACCCTACAGGACAGAGCAGAAATGTCCCACAGAGTTTCCAAGGTAGATTCAAACGGTTGGCTTTTTGATCAGCAGCCAGGCTTTCTTCTGTGAAGACTACAGCCCAGATGCAGCTCCGCCCTACTCTGAAACACGTGTGGTCACGAGGAGTTGGAACCAATACAACAGCAATGGGTGTGGAATCTTCTTGGAAGCAACTCATCAGTCCTTTCTTCCTCAGTACTGCTGGGTGGCACCCACGGTTGGTCTGAACCGCCAACCTTTAGGTTAGTCATTGAATGTAGTTTGTACTACTCAGGGGCCTAGCTATTCCGCAAGGTGAGTATAGTCTCTGCTTTACTTAAAAGAGTTTTAAGGAAGTACTGTATTTCAAACCAAAAGTATTTCAACAAAAAGTTATTGTATTCTCCAAACCTATGCTTGTCAACATTTATAGTTATTTCAACGGTTCATAAGACATGTCTGCAACATCTCTAATTTATAATTTCCTCATTTTTCTATTCATTCATTCTTTCAGCAAACACTGGTTCAGTCTCTACCTCTGTTAAATTCTAGGCATTGTACTGCATGCGAATTAGCTTGGGCTTCTTGGGAAGACAGCTAAGGCCAGAGTGACTGGAGTTGAGGGGCTTGAGATGAACTCAGAGCAGCAGGTAGGGGTCAGATCACAGGACCTGAGAAATTATAATGAGGCCCTTTGTTCTCAGAGTCACGCAAAGCCAGCAGAGGGCCTCAGCACCCTGGACTCCCTTCCTTGAACTCCTTGCCTCCACTGACTTCGAAATTGGTATTATTGGTGGTGACAAGATTCAGGGTACGGCCACGGAAGTGGGTGGCTGAGGTGTGATGGAGGAAAAGACAACTGGAGGCAAGGAACTTAGGAACTAAGGCGCCGAGAGCATACAGGAGTGGCCCACGTGAATGCTGGAGTCATCAGGTTGATGACAGGGGTTTTCATGGGAAGCAAGCAGGAGGGCAGGGGCTTACCTCTTTAACAAATGATGGGGAGGAGGACTGCAGATAAAAAGGGCTGGAAGTGGCATAGATCGAGGCAGTGTATGACCCTCAACTCAAAGCAGCATTTTTAAGATAAAAGAAGAGTAACATGTATCTATTTTGCTAGAAGAAAGATAAGAAAGGAAATGATGAAGAACTTTGCTCCTCTGTCTCCTTTCTACAAGTGTACCTGTAGAAACATGTTACAGTCACCCTGCAACAGGCCCCACCTGGGAATGCCAAATACGGCACAGTCTGGCAATCTAAAACGATGACTAGACTTTTTACTGTTTTTCTGGCAGCTGCATTATCTCTTCACATATCTGATGACACTCAGGAATGGAGTGTACTACAGGAGTGCATTTTCCAGAAAGCTGACTCTTACACCTTAATACAGAAGAGTTAACTTCACCAAGAGGATGAGACCTGCTTTTTTAGTTAAGAATTTCCATACTTGGTTTACCTGGAGTTTAATTTCATCTTCTCATGAGAGTGGTTATCATTAACGGAAGAGGGGAGTAGTAATTGATTAGGAAACCCTGGTGGTGTAGTGGTTAAGTGCTACAGCTGCTAACCAAAAAGGTCAGCAGATCGAATCTACCGGGTGCTCTTTGGAAACTCTAGGGGCAGTTCTGCTCTGTTCCCTAAGGTTGCTATGCATCAGAACCAACCTCAGTGGGTTTGGACTTTGGGTTTGTACCTGTTTGTTACTGATGGTCACTAAAATGTCCTGCTCCCAGGGGTCGATGTGTCAGGGTCAGTGAATGTGCCCTTTCACTCAGGGTCCCTCTACAGGTGCAGGGAAAAGACACAGGAGCGAATGAAGAATGGGTCCAATTGTAACAGCTCTGTTTTTCCTATTACAGTAGGTTGCCTCTTCCTGCTAGCAGCATGTCTTGCAGTGGTGATTTGTCCCTTCAGTTTTACAGACTGCCTGTTCAGGGGCCTGGTGGCAGCGGCACACAGACAAGAAAGGCAAGCTCTTGGGCTTTGGGACCAGTCAGCTGCAGCTCACAATCAGCTGTCGTGCACAGTAGGAACTCTAACTTCCTAAACAGCAAGATGTCCTTGGCACTGGAGGCTAGGGAGAGAAACACATGTTGAATTTCTTCCTGCCAAAAAGCATGAAAGAGTTAAGGTGAGAATATCACCCTCAACACACCTGGCTTGATGTTCCTCTCAGGGGCAGCTAGCTTGGGACAGATTTCACAGCACAGATGGCCAGCTGTGCTCCACTTTGGGTCTTCTTGGCCATTTAATAACATATTTCTGCTTTCCTCTGAGCCTCATGCTAACCCTTTGCTCCAGCTTCTGGAAGGCTGCTGGAAGGAAAGCCTGGAGTCACCCTGCTCATTGCCACTCAGCTGCTGGTAGATGTGCATAGAGACAAAAGGTGATACTGACAGTCAGCATCAGAGCTGACTGCTCTCGACAACTCCTGTGATACAGCAACCTCCGGGACTCGAGGACACATCTGCGATGAGATGTAGTGGCTGCCATCTGCACAAACTGCATTATTTAACTCACTGGCACTGATTAACATTTGCTGTAACCTATGGTAATGGGCTCTGGGGCTTTGCATGTCTGCTACACAGTGGCAGCTGATGTCTCCTGCTCCATCCTGAAAACAGGATGCTTTAATTTTTAATGGAGCACATGTTCGATTGGCTATACAAACAGGCTAATCTGCAAAGCATGTGCTCAATAACAAGCCCAGTGATGCCGCCAGAATATCAACACGCCTCGGCCAGGCTGGGGAGGGGAGCAGGGAACCTCCTTCTCCCCTGCACCAGTGAAGCTGTGGGATGGATGGACTGGCCGGCTGAGGGCCGAGGGCTGGCTGCAGACCCTCTGCAGCCTCCAGGGGTCTGCAGCTTGTGGGTGCATGCAAGCCCTAGCAAGAAGGTAAAAAACAAACCCATGAAGCGGCAGGTTGGAGCCTCTGGTGTAAAGCCAGATGTGGCATTAAAGATGAAACACCCCTCTGTTGCACAGGTATGACTAGAATGAGGAAGATGCATCCAGCTTCACAGACTTGCCAAGTGCCCTGCACTCCGCTCAGTGATGACAATTTAAAGGCAAATAAGAGAGTCCTTGACTTCACAAACCCACAACAAATAACTGCAATGCCAGTGTGATCAACAGTAGTGATCTGTTCCATGTGGGCAGATGAGGGTGTAAGCAAGGAGGAGATGTTCACGTCGCGTTTTGAAGGATGGGCAGGAGTTCACCAGCGCAACAGTGGGGAGGCCGTTCCAGTACAGGGAGCAGCACGGAAGTGGCAGGCAGTTATGAAGCAGCGTGGTGTGTGAGAAACAGCCAGATGTGATGATATCTCAGGTGGTAACAGGCCTTCCAGACAGAAAGCCTTGTGAAAAGTCTCAAGGATATTAACATTTCATTTAAGGGATAGTTACAAAAAGGGGCCCAGAAAGGCAGGTAAAGATGATAAAGGCAGGGGAGTTTCAGGAAAACGGGAGAGGTCACGCGCCTCAGAGCAGTCAAATAATTACGGCCTAAAAGATTTGATCATAATCATTATTGTCACTATTCAGAAATTATTCTCCTAGCCTGTTCTGATAAAAACTGCTTCCGCATACATTATTTCATACTAGCCCTGAGAAACAGGTAGATGCCATTTTTCTTGATATGGAAACAGGGTCTGAAAATGAAGAAAGACTGCCTAAAGCTACATCAAAGCTCTGGTGGTACAGTGGTGAAGAGCTTGGCTGCTAACCGAAACGTCAGCAGTTTGAATGCGCCAGGCACTCCTTGGAAATCCTAGAGGGCAGCTCTCCTCTCCTCTACAGCGGTATGATATGTTGGAATCTACTTGACAGCGGTGGGTTTGGTTTTTGTTTGGTTTGAGGCCACGTGAAGACTCAAAACCCTCTCCTCTGGCTCCTACCTCCAGACAGGACACTGCCAGGACTGCAGTTCTGTGGGACACAGGGACAAGCAAGAAATGGCTCCCAAGTCAAAACCATGGAGAACCATCCGTCCTTGGGACCTTCACGAAGTATGCTTGGTATACTCAAAGTTTTGAGAAATTCTGCAGTTCACAACAATGTGCCTCACTTTACTTAACCCATTATTTCCCAAATTTACTTCTTTGTGGGATCCTTTTATAAGTTCTACCTTTTGGTATTCCTTGGAGGACTTAAGGAAATGCTGCTCTATGAGCAGAGATGGACGCTTCCTGCAGCAGGGTCTCTGGTTTGAGTGATCCGTGACAGCGAAGACGCGCTGCAGCTGCTCTAACTACTCGCGTTCCGCCATCTGCCATTGTCTGTCCCCACTGTTTTTTCTACTGTAGTATCTCTCATAGTGAGTGCCACTTACTTGCTCATGCCTGTCTCTCTACCAGGTAAGGGACACAATTCATCCATCTTTGCATTCACAACGTCTAGTTCAGATACTCGGTACTGAACAGGAACCACGGGATACTGCTGAAGCGAAGCAAAATTTTGCCGCAGTGGAACACAGCAAAGTCAATTCGCACGGGCTCAAAGCTTGAGCTGGCTCTCCGAGGCACAATACTCTCACCACCTGAGGCTACTGACCTGACGTGACAGTTAATCACTGTGTGTCTGGGCTGCCCCCAGCTGTCACCCAGGAACCTGTGTTCGGATCCAGTGAAAGGTGGGCTGTCTTTATCAGCTGCACAACCCTGATTCCCGCAGCACAACCCTGGCTCCCACTTCTCAGCCTTTGCAGTCCCCGACTTCTCTCTGGCCCAGCTGCATAGGCAAGCTGACTTTATTGCTAAGCATCCTGTCCCTGCACTTCCAGGATGGCTCCTCTGGCGAAAAGGAGCCACCGAGGTAAGAATAATTTGAGGTGAGCCAGAGTATCCAGTGTAGCAATGCCAGAGTGCTCCTCATGGACATGTGGGGTACTGGTGCGTGTACATGTGTCCGCAGGGTGTTTGGAGGGCTGGGGCTCTGTGGTAAGCCGTAGAACCAGACTAGGCTTGGGATAAGCTCCTAGCTCTGCTCTTCATGATGGACATGTTACTTATCCTTTCTGAGATTCCACATCTGAATCTACAAAATATCAGCAGTAATACCCATACCACATGGATTACTAATGTGCTTTACAGTAGACAAAACAGTCTCTTACACAGCACACTCAATAGCTGTAGCTATTCTCACTACTGATGTCACATGCATTTGTCCTCTTTGGCGATGGGGCAGCCATTGCCTGGGGTGGGGAGTTCCTTGTTTATTTTGTGCTTTAAGTGAAAGTTCACAATTCAAGTCAGTTTGTCCTACACAAACTTACACATACATTGTTACGTGAGGGATGGGGACTTATCGATAAGTGCCCATTCCCAATACAGGGTAGTCAAACAGTCAGATTGCCTTCCACGAGGTCTTTCAATGCAGCCTTAAAAAAATCTTTTCAAAAGTCATCAGTTAGCAAGTGATTAGCTCTACCTACCCTGCTTCAGCTCATGTCACCAAATTTAAAATGGTTCTTTCTATAGTTAACAAAGCTGTTCAACCCTCTTCCCTGGTCTCACTTGCTCTAACTCATTAGGACAAGCAGACACTTTTCTGCATTGCCCACAAGGGTGGAGTCAACACCTGTTTCACTCCTTTGTTCAGATCTGTATGTGTCATAACTACAAAACAAAAACATTGCCAAAGACCCCACGAGGTGGGTCAAGTGACAGGAGATTCTGGCCTGGCTCCACAGTGGTTCCAGCATTTGCCCTTTGCCTTTCCCAGGGTTCATCACTTTTCTCCCTTGAGATTATATCCATGGTAAGAGGTTTTCGTTTTTCTGTACAGACTTCTAAGAAGCCACAGTACATGCAAAATGAATGCAATGAGATGAGAATTACATTTGTGAGGCTGTGGCTACATCATTAAACAGAAAGAAAGACTTGGGCAGAGTCTGAGTGACCAGAAGAGAATGTCTACTCTAAAATCTACCCAATGTCTCTATGGCTCTTGAGGCTCCCACTGTTTGCGGTCTCAGTTGACAAGTGCACCTTTTCACAAGTTCAGAAACGAAAAAAGAGCAGAGGTGATAGCTTCATTAATCAGATGGGAAAACTAGGGTCTGGAGAAAGGAAGTCATTTGCTCCACACCTCATGCCTAGGTATGACAACATCAGTACCTGAACCACAAACTTGTGAGTTCTAAGTCATTATTACTTCTTTCTAACTCACTATGCCTTGTCTGCTGCTGCCAACCCATCTGATTTCCAGATGGTCACTAGGACTTCTGGGGAAGTCTTTGAGCTGGCCAATTCAGACGTGTCTATTATGGTACCTTGGGCTGCATTGCCAACCTGGCTGAAACCACTTCAGCTACTTCCTTAACTCCAGGAGGCCCACAGGCCTATCAGTGCATTCAGATGTTAGGGATTTCGGCCATCAAACACTTTAATTAGTCTGTCTGGAAAAATGAAACTGGTCAAATTAAATATTAATCACATACAAACTGTGCATCTAAATCAGTAGTGGAATCGTCACGCAGAAAGAAGGGTCATTTTTAAAATACAGACTTTTCTTCCTTTTTATAAAATTTTTTCAAAAGCCTCTCCTTCTGTTCTCTCCTTTGCCAAATAAGTTGATTTCAAAGCAAAAACAAAGCTTCTATTTTCCAAGCACAACAACGATGTCTAACCAGAAGTTTCTTTTGCTGAAATATTGAATGGAAAATTCAGTTCCTTAAATCTTTCTAAATCTTTGCCTCTGATTGGGCTCATTAATAAACATGCTGATTTTGTTACAAGGAGAGACATATGGTATAATCCACTAACAGGAAGAAGTATTTTGCATTTTATTGGAGAAAACAAACATGCAAACAGGTTCTCACAGATGGTTTTCTTAGCTTCTGGGAAGGAAAAAAGCTTAATAATGCTTGAAACCAGTTTTTCCCTTTAATAATAAAAAAATCCTCACGTATCTCTAGTAGAACTGCTTATAAATTAGATTAAGTTCTACTCCAAGGTTTTAACAATTCAGAATTCACTGTTTCTCTTGCTACACACACACACACCCCACGTATCTTCTTTCCCTCCTTTGATACTTTTAGATCATTAACTTAGAGATTCAGCAATGCCTCACTTATTCATCATCATAAATGAATAAAGTTTTCTAACAAATAAATTTTCCAGATACTTTATTCTTACATTTTATTGAAACTGGTAGTGATTTTTTTTTTTTTTTTTTAAAAGAACAAGTTTTGATTTATAGGAAAGTTGAGATGCTAGTACAGGGAGTTTCTATATCCTCACACTCAGTTCTCCCTATTACTAACATCTTACCTTAGTATGGTATATCTGCTGCATTTAATAAACTAATACTGATACATTATTACACACTAAACTCCATACTTTACTCAGATTTCCGCAGTTTGTACCTAATGTCTTTCTCCTGTCCCAGGAACTCACACAGGATCCCACATTACATTTAGCCATCACGTCTCCTTGGGCTCTTCTTGGCAGTTTCTCAGACATTGCTTTTGATGACCTTGACAATTTCAAGGAACATTATCATATGTTTTTGTAGGATAGGAGTGTCTGATAATTTTCTCATAATAACTCTAGGGTTATGGGTTTTAGGGAGGAAGATCACAGAGACAAAGTGTCAATTTCATCACACCAAGGCTATATTATACAACCAACATGATCTAGGGCTACTGATGCTGACCTTGGTCACCTGGCCAGGGTACTGCCTGTCGTGTTTCTCTGCTATCACGTCACTCCCCTCCTTGGTGCCTTCTTACTCTGTTCTTCGGAAGGAAGTCACTACACCCAGCCCAACATAAAGAATGAAGAATTCTACCACTTCTTGAGGACAGAGTTTTTAATTGTTCTGCACGGATTTATCTCCTCTCCCCTATTTATTAAATTATTCAGTCATTATATCACTATGGGATCACAGATAACATATTTTATACTTCGGTTAATAATCCAATATTACTTTATTTATTGTGTTGTTCAAGTCACTCAAGCTTTGGCCATTGGGAGCTCTTTCAGTCTCTTCCTGTGCTTCTTTAACACAGCCCCATCAAAGTGGGTATTTTATTTTTTTAGACTTCTTAACTTTCTGGCATTATGAGATATTCCTGCTTTCTCTTGTATATCTCCTGCCCCAATTCAAGAATCAGCCATTCTTCCCAACAGTCCAGTTTCCTTTTAATGGAAAATATTGGAAACCAAGATCTAGGTGTTAGGTGTGCTTCTTCCTACTAGGGTGTCTTTATTTCAGGCTCTCTCAGCTGACAAAGCACAAAATGCATATGTGTATACTAACCTGTGTATACATATACATATATATATGGGTCTAAAAATATTGCTGTACACAGCTGTGATGTTTAAGATTGTGTGTCAACTTTACTTGGCTATGGTTCTCAGTGTTCTGGCAGTCATGTGATGTTGTAGTCCCTTCCTCAGTGAGATTTCATATGTGATTACCCTAGTCCTGGTACCAAATGCCTTAGGTTGGGTTCTCTAGGCAGCAAACTCTCTCTATATGCGTATGTATGCACAGAGAGAGAGAGAGAGAGGTTTATATCCACGCAATGGCTCACATGGCTGTAGAGGCAGTAATGTACCAAGTCTGTGGGTCAGAAGAGAAGCTTCTGATTCATGAAGCCACATGGGCTGGCGAAGCCAAGATCAGCACATCAGGGAGCAGGGCTCTTGCTCACAGGCTCTGAAGATTGAGGAAGACTGATGAAGACTGGCAGGTTAGACCACAAGTATGCTGTTAGCTCAAGTCCCAAGAACTATAGGTTATCAAGGGGTGATTTCAGCAGAGAAAGGTTTTAACAATCAAGTGGATAGGATGATACCTTCTGTGGAAATCACTCAACCTCTTTCTCTAGCTGTTCCTGTCATTGTTTAACGGGCTTATGAGCAAAGTGGCCATGTTGGCACTGATGGAGGCTCTGCGTGGGCCTAGCAACATAGACTTCCAATTACTAAGACTAATTTGACTACAGCCACTGTTGAGTGCCCAGTCTGCCAGCAGCAGAGATTGACAGTGAGTCCTCAGTATGGTATCATCCCTTGAGATGATCAGTCAACAATCTGATGGCAAGTTGATTACATTGAACCATTTCCATCTCAGAAAGGGCAGTATTTTGTTCTTACTAAAATAGACACTTCGGATATGGACTTGCCTTCCATGCATGCAATTTTTCTGCCCAAACTACCATCCATGGACTTACAGAATGTCATATCCACCATCACAGTAATCTACACAGCAGTACGTAAGACCAAGGGACTCACTTCACAGCAAATAAAGTGTGGCAGTGGGCCCATGCTTGTGGAATTCACTGGTCTTACCATGTTCCCTGTTATCCTAAAGCAGCTGGTTTGATAGAATGATGGAATGGCCTTCTAATGACACAATTATCACACCAGCTAGGTGGTAATGCCTTGTAGGATTGGGGAAATGTTTTCCAGGCTGTATATGCTCTAAATCTGCATCCAAAATACAGTAGTGTATCTCCCAAAGCCAGGATTCAAAGGTACGGGAGTCAAGGGGTGAAAGTTGAGTGGTACCATTTCACTATCACCTTCAGTGATCTACTCTGAAGATTTTTGCTTCCTGTCCTTGCAACTTTATGCTCTGCAGGTCCACAGATCTTAGTTCCAAAGGGAATAATGCTCCCACCTAGAGTTGCAGCACTGATTCCACTGAACCGGAAACTAAGAATGCCATCTGGCCACTATGTACACCTTTATTCCTCTGGATCAATGGGCAAAGAAAGGAGTTACCACAGTGGCTGGCAGAACTGATCCTGATTACTAAGAGGAAATAGAATCATTATTACAAAATGGCCATAAAGAAGAGTGGGTATGGAATGCAGCGGATTCCTTAGGACATCGCCCAGTACTACCATACCTTGTGAATAAAGTCAATAGAAAACTATAGCAACTCAATTCTAACATGACTACTAATAGTCCAGACCCTTCAGGAATGAAAGTTTGAGTTACCCCACTAGGCAAAGAACTACAGCTAGCTGAGGTGCTTGCTGAGGTGCTTGCTGAGGGCAAAGGCAATACAGAATGGGTAGTGGAAAAAGCTAGTTTAACATACCAGTTATGGCTACACAATCAGTTGTAGCAACAAGGAGTGTAATTGTTATAAACATTTCTGCTTTGTATAATTGCATCAGATATTTTTGTTTTCTTCACTTAAAATATAACATGTAAATAGAGCTAGCAGTTGTGTGTTCACTGTATCATATTAAGGGCAAGCATGACTTTATAACTGCTTTCATTTAGAGATTATATATGATTTAAGGAGATGTATACAGATGACAAATTGACAATGTGTGGATTGTGATGGTTAAAATTGTGTGTCAACTTGGCTTGGGCATGATTTTTGGTGTTTTGGCAGCTGTGTGATATCGTGGTTACTTCTCTGTTGAGATTTGATATGCAATCACTCCCAACGATGCTGAGTGGCCAGTTGGTGGGGAGTTTCCTTGGGCATGTGGCCTGCATTAAGTATGGGTGGATGTTCTGGTAGGGTTCAGGGGCTTTTGATCATTGTGAATCCTACAGTTGGCTCCTGTTCTCCAGATCTTGGGACTTCAGCTAATAGTTGACCTGTGGCCTTGCCTGCCAATCTTGGGATTCACTGATCTTCACAGCCTGTGATAAAGGACCTTGCTCTCTACCCTGCTGACCTTGGGTTTGCTGGCCCCTGCAGCTACCTGAATCAGAAGAGGCTTCTATCCTGAACCATGAATTTGCCCCTTTTCCTTGCTATAAATCTCTTTTTATATGTATGTTTATACATTTTACTGCTTTTGTTTCTCCAGAGAACCCAGCTTAAGACAGTAGCTATCTGTGTTTATATTAAGTTAAACATGAGTTCATATTAGTATCTCGATTTTAGATCCAGTACCACATGGATCATTCATTGTTTACTTTTCAATTTTACTACAACAGTAAGAAACTTCACTAGATAGTGGGTTTTATATTTTATTACTCCTTGCTTTTTTCTACTATTTTCTTGGTGGAAATCTTTTAAAGAACCTTTGGGAATTTATGCATTCACTGCACAGTGAATAGAACTTAATTTTGGTGAAGACACATGGTTATCACTGTGAAAAATCACCGTGCAGATTAGTTATTAATCATCAGCTCTGAAGCCAGAATCAAAACCCAAAGAGATTCTGATAGCTAGAACAATGGGTTGCTCTAACAGGCTAGAATTTAATAGGGATAATTATAAAGTATTGCACTTGAAGCCAATTCATCAGCCACAGGAGAAACAGACGAGGACAGTGGGCTTTAGTTCCCTTAGCTGATGCTCTTGGAGCCTACCAACACTGAGGAGTTGCCTTAGATTTGCTTCTTGGCACTGCTTTTAAGTGTTTAAGGATGAGACTTGCACTAGTAGCTGTCCAGGAAATACATATACAGTGTTTAATGCTTTTTCAATTTCACCCCTAACTACCAGCTATCATCCTTCTACTTTTTGGTGCCACTTATGTTCCATTCTTAGTTCATCTTTACTTCAACCTCCTTCCTAAAGCATAACTCCCAAATACAGAAAACCAAATACCCATGCTTGGTAAAACAACACATAGGCTTGGAGATGAGGTTCTGTGCAGACCGGATTTTCCAGTGGGTTATATAAATGTACTTGGATGTGTGGCATCTATCTTTGCCTACTAAGGACTCTAAAGGTTATCTCAGGGAATTCTCATCCCTGCTCTGGCCAGGTTACTGAAATAGCCACCCACAAAGAGGGAGCATCATGAAATCACAATTTTATACAAAACAGCTTGTTTACTCTTCTGCCAGGGCAGTTACCCAGTCCCTCTTCTTCCTCTAAGTGGCTCATTTGGAACTGAAAAGTTAGCTACTTTGTTCCCTCATCTACAATGTAAGTATAATCACAGAATTTGCCAGAATATCAGGTGAGTTTTCATTGTTTCAATTCTATACCCCAAACAAAAAAACCCAAACCCACCACCATCAAGTTGATGCCAACTTATAGTGATCCTATAAGACAGAGTAGAACTGCCCCATAGAGTTTCCAAGGTGTGCTGATGGATCTGAACTGCTGATCTTTTGGTTAGCAGACATAGCACTTGACTACTGTGCCTTCAGGATTTCCAATTTTGTACCAGACAAGAAAAAGAAATAAAAGACATGCATATTAAAAGAGAAGAAAGCAAAAAATATCTTTATATACAGATAGCATGAGCCTGTACACAGAAAATTCTAAGGAATAAACAACTATGAAAACTAACAAAATCAGTTGGGCAATGTTGTAGGATATAAGATCAACATACGAAAATCAGTTGCATTTCTATATAGTAGTAACAAATGATTTGAAAACGAAATGAAAATGTTTTATTGAAATAGCACCAAAGAGACTAAAAAATTTAGGAATAAGTTTAACAAAAGAATAAGTTTAACAAGACTTGTACACTGAACATTACAAAATATTTTTGAGAGAAAAAAATAAGTGGAGAGATATTCCATGTTTGGAATATTCAACATTTTAAAGATGGCAATTCTACCCAAATTGATATGCAGATTTAATGCAACCCCTACTAAATCTCAAATTTTTATCTTCAGAGATTGACAAGTTGAGCCTAAAACGTAAATGAAACTATAAAGGACTCTACCCAAATAGCTGAAACAATCTTGAAAAAGAACAAAGCTGGAGGACTAACACTTTCCAATCTCAGGTCATATTACACAGCTACAGTAATAAAGACAGGCTGGTACTGACATAAAGATAGACATAGAGATTGAGAAGACAGAATTCAGAGCCAGAATGGCCAAGCCAAATGCCGTCGAGTCGGATCCTTTCTATTTATGGTTAACTGGATTTTGACAAAGGTATCAAGGTATTTCATGAAGAATAGTCTTTTCAACAAAGAGTGCTGAGAAAACTGGATATCCACATGCAAGAAGAATTTAAACACTTACTTAATACCATATTTAAAAAAAAAACTGGATCATAGATCTAAATGTAAGAGCTAAAATTATAAAACTTATAGAAGAAAACATGAAAACTACCATAACCTTGGGTTAGGCAAGAAGTTCTTAGAGACAAGAAATGTATCATCTCTGAAAGAAAAAAAATGGATGAACTTGGCTTCATGAAAATTAGTAACTTTTGAACTTCAAAAGATGCCATTAAGAAAATGAAAGGAGAAGCCATTGGCTGGGAGAAACTATTTGCAAATCATATACTCCATTTTAAATAAAACACAGCATAAAACCCTCATTGCTGTTGCATCTATTTGAACTCATAGCAACTGGACAGGACACAGAAGAACTGCCCATACGGTTTCCAAGGCTGTAAATCTGTACAGAAGCAGACTCTCACATCTTCTGCTGTGGAGCAGCTGGAGCGTTCCAACTTCCCACCTTTCAGTTAGCAGCTGAGTGCATTAGTCACCGCACCACCAGGGCTTATTTATATAGCCCATAAAGGATTTGTATTCAGAATATACAAAGAACTAAAAACTTAATTATAAGCCAAACAACTCAATTTAAAAAATAAGCAAAATATGTGAATAGTATTCACAGAAGGTATACGAACGGCTAATAAGCACATGAGAAGATGCCTAACATCATTAGCCATTTGGGAAATGCAGAAAATCCACTTTACATCCACGATTACAGCTACAAACAAATGAACGAACAAACAGACAATACCAAGTGTTAGCAAGGACATAGAGAAACTAGAACCCTCATATATTGCTACAGAATGTAGAATGGTGCAGCCCCTTGGGAAAATAATATGGCAGCATCTTAAAAAAGTTAATCACAAATTTACTGTACAACCCAGCAAGTCTATTTCTAAGAATCTACCAGAATAAATGAAAACATGTGTCTACACAAAAATTTGTATATGAACGGTCACACCAGCATTAGTAATAAAGCCAAAAAGTAGAAACAATCCAAATGTGTATCAGCCGATGAATGGATAAACAAAATACGGTATATATACCTACATTCCATATAAACAATGGGCTACTTACTATTCAGGAATAAAAGAGAATGAACTACAACATGAACCCCAAAATATGAAGCTAGATGAAAGAGGCTGGATGTTCAAGACCATGTACTGGGGCATCCTATTTATACCAAATGTCCAGAAAAGGAAAATCTATAGAGATAGAAATGAGATTATTAGTTGGCTTGGGCTGGGAGTGACAATGGGGGCTGAGTGCAAATGGGCATGAGGGACTTCACGGGGTGATGACAGTGTTCACAAACTGAATTGTGATGATGGGTACACAACCCTGCACATTCACTACACATCACTGAACTGTATAGTTATCACAGGTGAATTTTAAGAGAAGTAATGTTATTCTTGAATAAAGCTGTTAAAACAAGCTGAGAAGTAATATGTATAACATGCCTTCATTTGAAAAGAAGTCAAGACACAAAATCACAAAGCAAAAAAACAAAAGCTAAAATTAAGCTGCATAGGCATGCACATTTGGGGTAACACCCACGTACAAGGGCTCTGGAGGGCAAGCAGCAAACCAAGTGGTCTCCTTGTGCCCTGCAGGAACTAATCATTTCACACGGGTGACAGGTTTGTGCCTCAGGCTGGTTGTTGCTCTAGAACACCCAGTGAATTTGAACAGCATAGGAGCTTCCTGCCAAAAAATGGAATAGCCAAACCCTGGAGGGTCCTCTATCCTCAGAGATAGCTCTAGGCCAAGGTTTGGCTCAGGGAAGACCCCTCAGCTTTGTACCTCTGCTCTGCATTCTGAGGCAGAGTCTGGGTTCTTTTAGCTTTGAACTTCGACTTTCCCTTCTGCCTAGTCACTTCCCACAGATGATTTGGAGAGTCTTCTTGGATTTTAAATGCAAGGCCTCCTCAAAATCCTGTTTCCTGAATCACTTTGAAGGCTAGAATGAAACCATCAAGGAAAAGAGATTTCAGGCCTGTCCAGATCCAGGCTTCTCAAGCCACTAGATGAGGTATCCCAGGCCCCCGCTTAAAGAGAGAAGAGTCCGGACATCATGCACATATACTCCCCCTTCCCTCAAGGCCCCTTGAACTGTGCTCAGCCTTTCAAGTATACAGCATGTAAAGAGAAAAGCCTTACAACTCAAAACCCAGAAAAATAATCCATTTCTGTCTGAGGGACAGAACCGTTACCAGCATACATAAGAGTCTAACCTGGATCGCTTTACCACAGTAAGACCCCACCTGTGAAATCAAAGCCAACGCAGTCTCTCTGTGGACAAAGAGGAAAGCCACTACTGTATTTCATTTTTTAATACCAACTGCAGGCTACCTGTGTGACCTTGAGAAACAAAATCAGCTTTTCTGGTTCAAACTCTTGCCATTATACCACCACTGAGTCAGAGGCCTGAACTCAGGCTGCTGCGACTGAGCAAGATTTTAGGGGATTTATTCTTGGTGTCTGAGAGGACATCAGGAAGCCACCCTGAATGTCCATGCATCATTTTCCAGTCTAACTACTTTAAATAATCCAAGGTCTCCACCTGACCGTTGGTGACAAACAGATCTGTCAGGCTTCCATTCCTCACACTTTGGCAGCAGATCTCCTTTAGGTAGCTATTAACTTTTAAACATAAAACCCAGGCACCAAATCCTAAAGCAGAAAAGACATAGATAATTTGGGTTAATTAAAATGCCTCCAAGTGAACAGGTGACAGATGTCAAGCCTCCTGGCACCCGGAAGAAAGGCACTGCAACAGACTGTTAGGAGTCCTCTGCTAATCAGGTAATAGTAACTTGGGGTAATTAGCAAATCACACCAAATCTTGTTTTAAGTCCCAAATCTCATTTAGAGCCTTTTGGAGACACCGCTTAAATACAAAGGACATTCGCACTCTCCTACTAACAGAAGATGCCTGCTTACCAGGGCAGGCATCTCAGCTTCCCTGCCTCTATTAAATCCATTTTAATTATGAAGTCTCAGGGTCGAATTCACTGAAGACTTACAGAGAGTACTTGGCCCTCTTCTGTTACTAGCGAGTCAAGGAGCCTTAGACCCTGGAATTATAGCGACCTTGAGAGACTCAGCAGTCTCAGACCAAAAAATGGTGACAGTCTTTATCACTGGCCAACAAGGGCACTCTGTGCATGTTAGGAAAACTGTCATTGCCTATTTCTAATTGTTACATAAGGGGTTCACACATTAACATCCTCAAGATAAGGAGATTCCTGAGACTGGGACCAGAAGGTACTTCAGAGCCTAGTACAGCAGGACAGGCAACAAACCCCAGTTAGTGATCAGCAAGCTCAGGCAGAGGCCACGACTCAGCCTTCTGCTTCTGACACCCTCCCTGTTCAAGCTTGTTATTAGAAACCTTTTTTATACAGCTCCTCACAACATGCCTCCCCCATTGGATCTAAAAGTACATCTGAGACATTACTGAATTCCAATCCTGTCATCTTGCACAGAATAGCTTGTATTGGGCTTGTTTCTACAAGACAGTTAGTTTAAGCTGAGGGACAGTTGGGTGTCACTCACCCATGTTTCCTTCTAGCTGAGAGTGTCAGGAAAATGATCTCAGAGTCTACGGCATGCCCCTGGGTCCAGCTGCCTTACCTCCTTAATGCTTGGAACGTAATCTGTTTTTCCTCCTTTCTTTCTATTTATATTCTATTACCCAATCACACAGCCTTCTGTTGAGTGGAGAGGTCAGGGAATTGATGTCATGATTTGGTACAAGTAAGGAAAAGAGAGAAACCTAAAGTCAGCTTGGTGCACCAGTCAGGCAAACCTGGATTTAAGGTCAAGCTGCTCAGTTACTTAATATAGTTGGGTGACTTTGGCCAAGTGTCTTACACTCTTTGGGCCCTGCCTGCTAAGTGGGAGCAAGACTGTTTCCCACTGACTTTGCAAGGATGGTGTGAGAAACAAAACAGAGAGTGTACGGCAGGGTTTTTTTTTTTTTCCCTAAACGATTGCACCAGCTATTTAACCCACAGGCCTGTAAAGAGAAGATAATGCAACGTAGCCAGCCTGAGACAGTGCTTGGATTCTAGAACTCACTTTTTGTTCTCAATGGGGAACGTGCTTGCTGGGCTTGAGGGTCCCACAACCCACCACAGGGAACGAATGACCGGCTGCTGTCAGAAAGAGCCCTGTGCGCTCAGTGTCTGCTCTTCAAAGACACAAACGCAGGATGGTGGAAAGGAAAAATTTCTGGACTAGGCATTCAGACACGTGGTTTCCAGGTACAATTTTGTCACTAATTTACTAAATTAACTACTGACTTGGAAAATAAAACAGATCATCACGAAGGCAGCTGGTGAACTCTTAGGAAGCAAAACAGCAGTTTTCGGAAGCTGCTATGGGTTTACAGGGAACAAGTTAGATGGTGCCGAGTCCGTTTTGCTCACAGTTATCCCATGTGACAGGCTAGAACTGCCCCACAGGGCTTTCTGGGCTGTAATCTTTATGGAAGCAGATCACGAGGTCTTTCTCTTAGGGAGCTACTGAGGGGGTTTGATCCACCAACCTTTCAGTTAGCAGCGAAGTGCTTAATCATTTGTGCCACCAGAGCAATTTACTCCCAGAAGAAAACCAAAAAAACCAAACCCATTACCAGCGAGTGAATTCTGACTCATTGTGAACCTGTAGGACACAGCAGAACTGCCCCATAGGAGTTTTCAAGCAAAAACTGGTGGATTTAAGTTGTTGACTTTTGGCTAACAGGCATAACACTTAACCACCACAGCACTAGGGTTTCCATTCCAAGGGGCAGAGATGAAAAAATTTGGAAATAACATACACGGGGCTTATCTGTTTTCAGTCAGCTGTAAACAAGTTTTCACATGGAATCCAAGTGGTCAGGATAGAGAAATGTGTTTGGGGCAAATCTGAAATTAGATGAGTTCACAGATGTTTGAATGATGAATCCAATGGGGGTACATTCTGTCTGTCACTCTATCTGGTTCCATGTTCAAATCAGAAGGATTTGGGGGAATTACCTGAGGTCAAGTTGCTGCAGACTATATTCTTTTTGTCATATTTTTTATTTAAAAAAAATTATTCTGCTTTAAGTGAAAGTTTATAATCCAAGTCAATTTGTCATACACAAACTTATACACACACTGCCATGTAACTTGAGCTGCCTTCCCGACACTGCGAGAGCACACTCCTCCTCTCCACCTATATTTTCCATGTCCATTCAGCCAGCTCCTGTCCCCTTTGCCTTTTCGTCTCACCTCCAGACTGCCGTTGTCCATTCAGTCTCCTGTATCCACTTCTGCTAAGAAGCACACTCTTTGCAAGTATCATTTCATGTCTTACAGTCCAGTCTAATCTTTATCTGAAAAGTTGGCTTTGGGAATGGTTTTAGTTTTAGGCTCACAGTCTCGGGGCCGTGTCCTCTGGGGTCCCTCCAATCTTAGACGATTAAGTCTGGTCTTCTCGCTCGAATTTGCGTTCTGCACCCCGCTTTTCTCCTGTTCTGTTAGGGACTCTGTTGCGCCCTTTGTCAGGGCAGTCACTGGTGGTAGTCAGGCATTATCTAATTCTACTGTCTCAGGGGGCTAGGATCTCTGATTTATGTGGTCCTTTCTGTCTCTTGGGCTGATATTTTCCTTGTATCTTTAATGTTATTCATTCTTCTTTGCTCCAAATGGGTTGGGACCAAGTGACGCATCTTAGATGACTGTTTGCTATCTTTTAAGACTCGAGATACCATTCACCAAAGTGGAAGGCAGAAAATTTTCTTAATAAACTTTGTTATGTCAGTTGACCTAGATGTTTCCTGAAACTTGTCACCTTTTACTCCTGCCTGGAACATTCTACCCAACCTCTTCCCTATGCCAGCTCCTACTCACAAATGTAATATTGTCCAGAAAACACCTCCCTCTGTGCTCCAGTATTTCTCATATGCTGTCATCTGGATTAGAACTGTGCTGTGAGTGGCCTGCCTCTCCAAACAAACTCTTCAAGGAAACAACTGCATCTGCCTTATCCATCTCTGTATCTCCAGGCCCAGGACAATGACACAGAGTGGTTGAACTGAAGTAAAATGAATGTGCATAAAACTTGAAGCTAGGAATGTTAATATACTGGATCATAAAATACAGATCCAAAATAATAGAGAATGTGTGACCTCTGATAAAAAACAAAGAAAAAAAAAATCCCAAAACTCAAGGTCACTGAATTGATTTTGACTCACAATGAACCTATAAATAGAGGAGGACTGCCCCCTGGGGTTTCCAGGAGTATAAGTCTTTGCCGAAGCAGACTGGCACATCTTGCTCCCACAGTACAGCTGGTGGGTTTGAACCAACAACCTTTTGATTAGCAGCAAAGTCCTTACACACTGTGCCAGCAGAGCTCCTGAGCACTGATAAGATGGCCTTTAATTAGAAATGAATGTAGTTTGCACACAGTTTCAGAAGCAGCAAATATATGTGTATAGGTGTATATATGAAGAAAGACTCAAATTAAGCTCTTGATAGGGTCACCCAAAAAGCTGATATTACTAAAGGTGACACGGGTCTCTGTGCAGTGCAAGGATAGCCTCTGACTCTGCAATGGGCAGTTCAGACCTCTGAATTAACAGATCTCAGAGCATGTCTAGAGGAGAGGAACTAGAATGATGCAGGGATGTGAAACCAACAAGTCTGAAGAACGGCTGGAAGCACTCAGCGTGTTAGGCCCAGAGAAGAATAACTCTGGAACGTCGGCAACTGCTTTCACACGTCTAGATGGCTACCAGCAGATGGCAAAGACGCTGGACGTAGGCTTTGTGGTTCCAGGAAGGCCAGAACTATGGTCATGAGTTACAGACAGACTGCACTTTCATGGGGACTTTACAGGAATCAGAGATTTTCTCAAGGCACTTGCCCAGGATGAAGTTCCCCAGCCCAGGAGGTTCAGACAGAGGCCAGGTGGCCTCTGCCTGGTGATGGTGAGGACATTTACAATAGTTTATGCCTGCATCAGACGAGCACTCTTCAGCACCATGCTAATGAAGTCACCCCCTGCGCTTGACCTTTCTTACAGGTCTAAGGAGAGACTGGCAGCTCTGCCATACTCAGGGTTTGTCCAGGAAAGGTAGACAGCATTTTGATTTGAGATCTGTCAGTACTGCCAGAGTAAGTAGGGGTCACCTCGCTGGAGGATGTGAGCCCCACCATGCTGGTGGAGAGCAGCCAATACTATGAACCACCAGAGACCCAGAGAAAGAGCCAGCCAACTAAGGGTGTCATCTTTAACCTCTCCCTAAGGCTAACAGTTCAGCTGCTCCAACTCTAAAGACATATGTCATGGATTGAGTTGTGTCCCCATAAAAATACGTGTAGTAATTTGCCTAGGCCAGGATTCCCTGTATTCTATGACTGTCCTCCATTTTGTGATTTTCCTATGCTTTATGTTAAAGGATTAGGGTAGGAATGCAAATCCCTTCATAGGATCACCTCCCTGTTCCACTGTAAAGGGAGTTTCCCTAGAGTTCACTTACACCACCCTTTATCCTTTCATCCTACAAGAGATGAAAGGAAAGGGAAGCAAGCAGAGAACTGGGAACCTCACACCATCAGAAAAGCACCGGGAGAAGAGCATGTCCTTCAGACCTGAGACTCCTGTGCCAGGATGTTCCCCAAACAAAGACTGATGCAACACAAGGACTTTTCTCCAGAGACGGCAAGAGGGAATGCCTTCTCCTGGAGCAGACATCCTGAATTTGGACTTGTAGCCTACCAGACTGTGTAAGAATAAACTTTCTTTTGTTAAAGACATCCACTTTGTGGTATTTCTGTTAGAACAGCACGAGCTGACTAAACTGACACCCGAGCAGGCACAGAGGGCTTCCACCCCAAAACCAAGAGCCCCCAAACCAAGAGGGCATTTTGTGTTCCCCAGTTGGCAGCTGGGATGAAGGACTTTGTTTTGTTTTTGTGTTTTTTCTTCAGTGGGGCTAGTGAAATTCTTGGCACTTGTGGATGACAGCAAAGAGATTTCCCCTGCTAAAGGTACTGCCCAGTAGACCACCTACCCCATACCTGCTAGTGGAGCAGCTGTCCTCAGAGGAGAAAGCAGCTGGGAGCAAGAAGCACTCTCGCCCTACTTTTCTGGAACATCTGCAAATCCAGGATGACGACCACGACCCCAGAAAACACACCTCAAAAAACTGACAAAACAATAACAGACCACCACCGGTGAGGAAGGACTGGGAGGTATTTTATCTTCACTTTGACTGGGCCATTGGAGGTAAAGGCCCCACAGAAGATAGGGTGTCAGGAAATCCCTTTCCCTGAGGCCATGGTCCAAATAAAAGGAAGAAAAATGAGCCTAAGGGAAGAGAAAAAGAACCCTGACACCACAAAAAGCTAATGGCTAGAACCCAGGACGAGGAGCAGGGCTACACTGCCACAAAGGGACTTTACTGGTGGCTGGGTGCACACCCTGCACAGACCTGCAGAGAGGAGGCCAGTCCCTGGGCCAATCCCCACGGGACCAGCAGACAGCACGGGTTTTGTTGGCAGGTTTTTTTTCTTCTGGTGGGGCGCTTTTTTCTTGCACAGCAGGCCCCGGAGTGAAAGCTGACAAGCACAGGCAGAATTTGAAAAATTGCTGCCACTCTCCCACAGACATCCATTATGTCTCCCAAGCCTGACGATTCCAGGCATAAAAGCATAATCAAGAGAAATCATGGTTCAGCTCAGCCAGGGATGGGCAGAATAGCCCATTTAACTTTATGGTAAAAAAAGGAAAATAATTGGACCAAAATTTGTTTGAAATGGGAGTAGGAAATGGCTTGTTTCCAATCTTTTTCAAATGAAAAGACCCCATTAAAGACACATTGGAAACTATGTAGTTTGGAGACAAGTTCAGTACCCCACAGGCCGCGTACGTGAAGCGTCGCAGCGCAGCATCGTCGGCGGCAGACCCACCGGGCGGCTGAGGGCCCAGCTCCTCATGGCCCCGGGGAGAAGGGCTGGCCAGGCCCAGGCGGCTCACATCCTGACAGCTGGCTTCACAGCGTCTGAAAGACTAAACCAGGAGGGGCAAACAAGGCCTTTCAAGTGGACTGAAAGCCCGAAACTACCTTCTGTCGGCAAACAACAACATGGTAGCTGAAATCCAAGAGAAAATGAAGATGGGGAGACGTAAGTCATCAGAAGAAGGAACTGAATTCTTAGCTCTCTAATGTGTCTTGACTCAGTTCACAAACAACAGCTTCAGAAGCCTAGAATCACAGAATTAGAAAAAGCCCACATTTTTGTGATGCATGGTTTCCTTCTACAGCATTTGAGAGAAATGGGGGGATGGATGCTTCACCTACAGGCTGGCCCAGAATGGTGTTTCCATCTCCTTCAGTTCATTCAACCTTTCGGCTTGAGGCCTGTTAATCCGGCTGTGGCTATATTACCAAATGTACCTGTGGCATTCAGGAAGCAGTAGCTTCTAAGTGGTCAGAAACCTTTTTCTCCCCCTTCCTATTCACCTAGAACGTCCAGCATTTTATCTGGCACACTGCAGGTTTTCAACACACATGTGTTACATGAAGGAGTGAAAGTACAACCAAGAATTAAAGAACCTATTAAAGGGGAGGTTTGCTGTGAGGTTATCTTGCTTGAAATATGAGAAGCACAATTAAAAAACAGTTGATACATGCTAACAGTACAAGCAGCAGATACCATAGGTAACAGATTTGTCCACAATCTTTAAGTAAAATATAAAACCTTTTCCTGATATTGAAGATGTGTGTCATTGCTGCTTTAAGTATTAGAGATTTTATGCATCTCTTTGGGAGAACAAAGCCATGTGTTGGGGACGCTCTGTACTCTTACAGGCACTTGGGACTCCTTGGTCTTCCCCACCCCAAATGTTCTGTTCAGCAGCCTTCGTTTCTCATTCCACTGAAATACATTCTTCTCTTCCTAGTGTTTTCTCCTCTTCCTTTAATCTCCCATCTGCCTTCATTTCCTCTTTCCTTTAACCTTTTGGGTTCTCTGATGGAGAATAAAAGGGCTCTCAGTAGAGTGCTGTTTGATATGTTTACAAGACATAGCCAGATGACCCTTTTAGTGCCAAACACCTCTTCTCACTTATGAGTTCAGAGAGATCGCTCACATCTAGCACCTTCCTTTCCTACCGTAGCCATGCTGGCACAGTTTGCATCCGTCACTGGAATCTCCAAATAAAATGAAGAGAGTTGCTTGCTGGAAAAATCTTAATTTCCTTGGAAAGCATGGTTTAACTTTAAGAGAGTTTGCATATATAACATAAATCAACTCAGGAAAGGAAGTCTACTTCCCTCCAATTGTTTTAAACATTTCAGCAGTGTGAAAAAACACAGCCTGTCATTATTAACTTTAATAAAACAGAAATAATTCTGAAAGACTAAAAGCTTGATTAAACAACAATGAAAAAATATGATGCTTAGTACCAGGGAGTGGATGGTAGTTAAACAGATCTTGGTTATGGAAGGCTGAGTGCTTACATTTTGTTTTACATAGACTGATGGGAGACCTACTAGGTGCAAGTGTCATGCTCAGAGCTGGCCCATACAACAAAGACCAAGTACTCAGTGTTCTCCAGGGTGCCCAAGCAAAGGCACAAAACCCATATATAACTGAAGCTGAAAAAACCAAACCCAAGGCCATCGAGTTGATTACAACTCTTAGTACTACCCCATAGGATGTACTTTTATGCATCTCTTTGCCTCACAGAGTTTCCAAGGAGTGCCTGGTAGATTTGAACTGCCAACTTTTGGTCTGCAGCTATAGCACTTAACGAGTATGCCACGAGGGTTTCCACATAACTGGAACCCAAAAACCCAAACCCACTGCTGTCGAGTCAGGTCTGACTCATAGCGACCCTAGAGGTTAGAGTAGAACTGCACCATAGAGTTTCCAAGGAGTGCTTGGTGGATTTGAACTGCCAACCCTTTGATTAGCAGATGTAGCACTTAACAGACTACACCACCAGAATTTCCTGAAAGAGGGGGCAAAATGCTGAATGGGAACAAAGCCTGGGTTCCAACAGCCTTCAGGTTTCAAATTGAGACTTTGAGTATATAGTGTGGAGGATGTCTGGGGCCAGAGGATAGGTTGGTAGAGGGTTTGACAATCATTTAGTACTCTATAGTTAAAAGCACTTTCCTTCCTGTTACTGCTGTTGATTCTCTTACTAAAAATGGTCCCAGCTTGCTGCACAGCAGCAGCAGTGGGATCGTCATCATGCCCAGTGTAGACTTCCGGAGGCGTTCCGTATAGGGGGTTGTGGCCACTCTGCACCCTTGTGGTGAGAGCTCAAGAAGAAGGTCATGAATCCTTCACACTCTTTCATGTATTAAGAAGGTCTAAAATGGGACAAAGGTGCATCTACAACACTGAATTTCATTTTATGTCTCTTTTTAGTGGAGCCACTGGAGCCCCTGAGTACCTTTAAAAGAACTCCAAGGAATTATGGATTCTTGAGTCTGGAGGAAGGGTGGATGGTGTTGCCTTGGATAATTTCAACCTTGGGAAACTCCCGCAGTGGCATCATTTGTTTTACATCTCCTCCTTAGAAAGCCAAACTGCTCTGCCTGTGACGCATGCCTTTATCTTCTCGCCCAACAGTGGTCTGCACATATTTTGTTGGGACAGCTCAGGGGCATAATGAAGCCAGTAGGGACAAACCAATGGCTCCCAGACCATTGCTGAACTATAACCAAGTAAAACGAGAAAAACACAACAACGCAGTAATTTTCAATTTTAATTTATAGGATTCTTCCTACCCTGATATTAAATCTTCCTTGCTTTTTTGGCGATAGCAATAACAATAAAAATGTAAGAGGCATAAGTGTTAGCTCTGCCAGGCACTCAGTGCCTTATACGATCTTGTTTAATTGTACCTCAAATCCCATTAGGTAGGTATATTATTATCATCTCCACTTTACAACACGGAACTGAAGCAGAGGTTCTTGAAATTTCCAAAGGTCATACAGCTTACAGCTTACTAGTCAGTAGTACAATCAGGACATGTTTTTGACGGCAGAACTATGAATCACTAGTGTCTAGATGGTATTTGTAGTTTTTGTTTTAAGTTCTTGGTACTATTCAAAGGTAGTAACTCTATCTAGCCTTCCTACAATTTAAACATTTTCTAATATTTTATTCTGCTTCAAGTGAATTTTACAATCCAAGTTACTTTGCCATATAAAAACTTGTACATACACTGCTGAGTAATTCTAGCTGCTCTCCCCATCCTGCGACAGCACATTCCTCCTTTCTACCCTGTATTTCCCACGTCTGTTTAACCAGCTCCTGCCCCCTTCCATCCTTTCATCTCTTCTCTTAACAAGAGCTGCTCAGCTGGCCTCACGTGTATACGTACGTCAAGAAGCACATTCTTCATCAGTATCATTCTATGTCTTACAGTCTAGTCCAATTATTGTCTGAAAAGTTGGCTTCAGGAATGGTTTCAGTTCCGGGCTACCAGAGAGTCTTGTGGCCATACCATTCAGGGGCCCTCCAGTCTGTCAGACCACTAAGTCTGGTCTTTTTAATAGAGTTTTACTCCTGCATACTTATTTTTCTCCCGCTGCATCATGGACTCTATATTATATTCCCCATCAGGGATATGATTAGGTGGTGGCTGGGCACCATCTACTTCTTCTGGTCTCATGCCGATGTAGTCTGTGGATTATGTGGCCCTTTCTGACTCTTGAGCTCATATTTTCTTTATGTCTTTGATGTCTTTCATTCTCTTTTGCTCCAGGTGAGTAGGGACCAACTGATGCTACTTAGATGTCCACTTGCTAGCTTTTAAGACCTCACATGCCACTCACCAAAGTGGATGCAGAAAATATTCCTAAAAAATTTTGTTATGCTAGTTGACCTAGATGTCCCCTGAAACTGTGGTAGTTAGTGGGACATTTCTTAAAGTGCTACAGAGTAAACATTCACCTGTAATGCTTAGTCCTTGGCAACACAAAGATGCTTCTACTTTAGTCACCACCATTCACTACTCTCCAGACTGAAGGCCACCCTTGCTTGAGCAGTGCAGAATGGAACAACTGTTCTAGTTACTCTACTTCCCTCCCAGGAAAGTCTGATGCTGCACGGCTGTGCTTTCTCACCACTCTCACACTCCTGGTCACCAAAGGCTTGTCCTGGCCTTGTAGGGTGTGCTGCAGTGGCTATCACCCAGCTCACAGTTTGAGTTCTGCCTCTTGCCTAAGCTAGAATAGCAATGGAAATGTGCAATTTTCTTTCTGACTGGGAGATTTGCATTTGATCTGATCTATGGTTCTATTACCATTACCTATGAGTCTATGAAGGCCTTACCCATAGACAACATAGTATTAAAGAGGAGCCTAGTTCCAGCACAGTACTAGGGTATGTGAACTGAACCAAAAGGACCTGCTCTAGAAAGGGAGACATTCTGAGTACAATCTAGAACACCCCTTTTGTGAGGGAAGGAATGAGAGGCATACAGCCAGGGTTCTCTCAACAGCAGCTACAGCCACTTCAGATTTAAGGGGGACACACTTATTAGAAAAGACAGCCTGTTACTTTTGGCTGCTGTAGGACTTGGGCTGCTTTCTTTGAAGATAACAGGATACTGAGGCAGACGCTGAACCAGAAGCTTGTGTTCGTCTTGATGACTGTCCATTTTAAGTTCTCATGCCATGATTAGCCACAATTAAAAGAGCAAAAATTGTAATTCATTGGATTTTTAAGGAAAAGGAAAGGAATCAAAAGGAAGTATCTGACCACTATGAACTGACACTGGACTCTCCCTTTCTGCCAGGTGTTGTCCTCTAAGCCTCTGTCATCACTGCTTCTCACTTTCATCTCTCGAGGTTAAGATGAGGCACAATATTTATTTTCTAGGTGTTATAAAAAGCAGGAACATTTTGCATTTAATGGGCCCTTGGCACAGCCAAGTAGAGATATCTAGCAGGCAGCCAGGTATGCGAGTATGGGAATACTTTCCCTTTCTCCAAGACCTCCTCACTTTGCCTTTTATATTCTCCCTCTAATGCCTCTGATGCCTGGTATCTACCTTGCCCTCAGCTACTGGCTAAGGTCTAGGTTGAAGAGTTACATCATCTTATAATAGGTGACCTCTTAAAGACTGAAAATTCTTTAAGACCTAAAGGAATAAATCTGTATCATAAAATTCTAGGTATCGTGATAGGTAGCAGAGAAGAATTACAAAGGGTAGAGGAAATCTCTTCATGGTAGACTCTCGAAGTTATGACCTTTACTCTGTTCATACCTCTGAGTATCGACACTGTGGAGCTCCCTCCACAATGACTCTGGGCTACCCTTAAACTGATGCAAACTGAAAAGTGCTTACACACTGGGGCTTGCTCTCTTGCTGCTCCTTGGAAACCTAGAACCATCATGTGAAGAAGCTTGGGTAAGCCTACTGAAGGATGAGCTATCACATGGAGCACAGATGACCGGTCCCAGCTGAGCCACCCCAGAACAACCAATCTGTTCAATCTGTCAGTCACTCAGATAAATGAAGCCATCCTAGACCACATTCAATGCCACTTGACCCACTAGCTGGCCCTGACAACTGAGATAGTCCAGCAGAGATCAGCCAAGCTGGCCCAGACAAACACAACCACCCACCTGATGTATAGAACTGTAAGTTATATACAGTAGTAGTTTTAAGTTATTAAGTTTGAGGATGGTTTCTCCTGCAACAAATGTTCTCTGGCACCATCTTCTTTAACCCTTAATCACAGAATCTGGCTGCCTGCAGGCTGGCCTAATTCAATGGATGGTACACTTGACCTTGCTTGAAGCCTCGTTCCCTGTAAGGCATGCAACTGTAGGCCTCAAGAGGTATTTTCCAACAGTAACAGAAAAAGAAAAAAGCAGCCAGTGCCTGGCCAGTAAGTGTGTTGGTGGCAGGGTTGGGACTGTAGGAATGAACAGGGCAGTCAGGGAGGGAACGTGGGAGGAGAAGAATATCAAACTCAAGGGGTGGACCTGAGGCCACCGGTCCCACTGAGTGTAGAAACAACCTCCCGCCCCCCCCCAACACCCTTCTGTCAGTGGCAAAGAAATGCAAATAAAAGCAGTGGCTATAAGCAAGTTGTCAAATGAATTTTCGTGGTCAGACCAGGGCTGGGACAAAAGCAGTAGAGGGAACTCCTAAATGCACCCTACAGAAGCACACCCCAAGTCCACGAGTCCTCTGCTATAATTATCATCCGTAAGTCTACACGGAGGGGAAAAATAGAGCTTGAACATAAGGTTTCTATCTGTGCTGCACAGAAGCTGATTAAAAATGCTAACTACCATGATTGTCCAACCACCAGATGCTCCCCAGAGACCCCTGCTCACAGATGGTGATTAGTTTGGGATGGCCAGAACATTCACCAGGACCATGTTGCCACAACACCCACAGACTATCTGTCGTACTCCCGGGAGGCCGTTAAAGGCTGTTTACTTCATACAGTTAACTTGAACCATAAGCTTCACAAGCTTCTTTGATACAATTTTAATCACTCTCCTCATAAACCCCTTGCACTCCCAAGCACAGACATGCATTTGCATACAGCACAATGAAAGCTCTCCTTGGAATCTTGCAGCTCACAACACCTCCTTTCCAACCTGCCCTCTCTCAAACGGATGCCGCCTCGCCACCGATAGCATCTCGGGTCCCCCTTGAGTCACACACTTGCATTAGTGCTCTCCGGCTTGGTAATATATCATGGCTCCCAGTGGAAATTGGGTGATAAAAGATCAATACCAAAACCTTGTAACAAATGTTTCAACAGTGAAACTGCAAGCTACTGTTTATCTTTTCAGAACATATTTTTTCTCCAAGCAAATTCTAATTTCTAGACTGACCTCACGTGTCATTTCTGATATTCATCTATTTAGAAAGCACACATAAGTGAAGGCCTGGACACCCTTGTTGAATGGGTACAAAGTCCTGTATAGTTCCAGCCCCTGGAACTCTGGGCACTAGCAGCCTACCCTAGAAGGGGATCTTCACTGTCCCTCCCCAAAGCCTACCTTTCCAGGCTACATCTTCCATTTGGCAGCCTGGCACATGTCCTCTCTGGTGAAGCCCTGCACACTGACGCTGTGACACTTGATGGATGTGCCAGCAGCAACGAGGAGGCCTGGGACGAAAGGCAGAAATGGTTTCACACAGTTTTATGTGAATTCTGCCTGATTTGACATTTCATTTATAGGTTGACTTTCTCTGGTTTCTTGAGGCACCTGGCCTGACAAAGAATAACATGAAAAGCAGTTGCCACAGAATTAGTTGCAGTTCATGGCACCCTCATGTGTGCCACAGATTTCAAGGCTATGACCTTTTGGAAGCAGATCACCAGGCCTTTCTTCCAAGGCATCCCTGGGAGGGTTTGAAGTACCAGCCTTTCAGCTGGTAGTTGAATACTTAACTGTCTGTGTCACCTCAGGACTCCTAAGAACAGAGGGTCTGAACACAGAGGACCCAACCTGGGCCCAAGCCCTAGGCTCCACCCTTGGAAGCTATGCACCTTTGCTATGTCTATTCTGCTCCGACAGCCTTACTTTCTTCCTTTGTGAAATGGGGGTAATGCCATCTACTCTGCCTGGCTCACACAACTGCTGTGAAAATTAGTGACAGACTACCTACAAAGGTACTCCGTAAGCCATGACATATCAAAAACAAACAAATAACAACAGCAAAAGTTTTCAGTTGTTTTTATTTGCATTGGCATCACTATTGTTAATTTTAGTTCTTTAGGCCATTTTTCCAGCTCGGTGAATAATCGAGTTGGAGAGAACTGTGTAGCAGTTCAGTCTGCAGTATCAGTATTTTCTAGGCTTTTCAATCTGATGGTCAGTCCACAAGAAGGTTCCGCTTCTCATGTGTCTGTGGTGCTGGCACTTGAAGAGGCACTGCGTCCGTTCTGTACCTTGACTCAGTAAACACTGATCTGAAGAGCTCCTGGGCCTTCAGTGAGTACAATGGTGTCTATCCCTCACCACAGCTGAAGAATGGGATTCCTCTCTTTCAACAAACAATAGCTGGAGAGTTCTTCTGGTTATTACCTTCCTGAATTTGCTTTGTCTACTCCCTCTTTCTTGTTTTCTTCTTTGTACCCTGGGAGCCAGCATTCCCTTTCTAAAGAGCGTTGTCCTGAAATGTGAACTGGTGGATCTTGCTCGCTTCCTCAGGTTTGAGGCCTTGTGTGCCTCCAGTTTTAGGAAACAGAAGTGATTTGTGTCTCAGCTTAATTCAAACATTTATTGAGTTACTTCCATGATACAGGGGGTCATACTCTTTCTCCACCCTTCCAACTTTGGAGTTAAAAATTTTAAATGGCAGTATCTATTCAGGAAAGGATCCCTGGTAGCAACGTGGTTACATGTTTGGCTGCTAACTGAAGGGTCCATCAGCTGCTCTAAGAGAGAAAAATGGGACAGTATGCTTGCATAAGAATTACAGCTTTGGAAACCCATGGGCAAGTTCTCCAGTGTCCTATAGGATAGCTACGGTTCAGAACTGACAGCAAAGGTTTGGGTTTTGGTTTCTCCTCAGGATCCCTGTTACCCTTTTTTCTTAGCTAAAACCATGTCTTCCTCTGTTTTGCTGTATTTGTTTGTTTCCCCTCCCTCTAGACATCAGGATTTTTTGTTGTTGTTGTTGGGGAAGCTTGACCCATAACAACCGTCACTATGGAAACTTACCCCCTGGACAGTTGCAATATTAATGATAGCTTAAATCACCCTTTCCCTATGGAGACATCTATTAAACATTCCCATCAAAAATGTCTCTTGCATTCCAGAGAACTTCAGACTCCCTTTAGGGAATTAATGGTCTAGCTACATTATCCATCCTCTAGTTTAAAATTATGTACTTAGAATCAGGCTAACTGAAGCAGATGTGTTAGATGTGTTTCCACTTCCTCTAAACAGGGAAATACAAAACCCTGCCTGGAACTCCAGCTCCAGGCCTCACTACCTCCCTGATTTGTCTTCTAACCCTAAATCTAGACACCTCAGATAAAAGCTTTGCTTCTTGTGCAAGAAGAAAAATCTAGAATACACAGTCACCACTGGAGTCACCGGTTCGAGTCTACCTCATTAATACTGACCCCCACGACTGCGTACCATTTTAGGTTGCCATGACAACATCCCTGTAGAGTTTACAACTGAGAAGTCCATTCTCACTGTTTATATTTAGTGCTATTTATGTAGACCAGTGTTTCTTCTTTCTCTTTTATAGCCCTTTTTAACAAAGAAAGAAGTGGCATAAGGCACGGCCAAGTAAGAAACATGTTTCATTTCATGTATACTGTGGATACAAGGTGAAGAAGCACAGTCTCCTTTCTTGGTAGGCAGAGACAAATAAAGAGTGCAAGGGGGCAAAAGAATTTCTGGGGGATTTTATAAAATAAACAACGTGATCTAGATCTAAAATTATTGAGTAAATAATTTGAGCAGTTGTTACAGACAAGTGACTATGCCCTGGAAATATGGGTGAGTGGGAAGCAGGAGTTCAGCAAAAAGAAAGACGTAGAGAGAGAGAAAAGAGAGAGCAGTGAGCCGCTCCAACGCTGGATGAGGACATCGAAGCAAATTCTGCTGGAGGGACTGGAATTTCACCTTCCACTACTGAATAAAAACCTCAGACATGAGATGATGCCAAGTTAGCCAAGGATGCGCTCTGCTTTCAAAGAGCTGGTATCTCCTGGCCCAGGTATGTGGCATTCCAGCGTGTGAAGGATTCTGCAGAAGTCTTTAAAGATAATAAGCAAATGTTTGGAGAAGAGGCTACAAAAATGAAGATGGGCAAATGGGGGCAAAGAGGGAACCCCAGGAATGATAGCTAGGCTTGCTTGATTTCAATCTCAGGAATAATCTGAAATAGACTCTCTGAAAATATTTTGCCAAGCATGATAGATCACAAAGATGGGAAATATTTGGAATCCATGTTTCAGGAAGAAACATCCCATTCATGTCAACAACCATTTACTGACATCGGCCCTGGTAGCACAGTGGTTAAGCACTTGGCTGCTACCTGAAAAGCTGGTGGTTGGAAGTCACCTAGCCACACTATGGAAGAAAGATGTGACAATCGGCTTCCAAGAAGATTATAGTCAAGAAAACCCCATGGGGCAGTTCGACTCTGTCACACATGAGAATGACGGCCTTTTGGTTAGCAGCCAAGCACTTAAACCATTGCACCACCATGGCTCCCTCATGTTGGGACCTGGGTCAGGGTCCTATCATCTCCCACCAGAAAATAAGCTGTGAGCAAGCAAGAACTTGCCAGAAGCACCACCAGTGGCTGAGGCCAATGTCCTGATGCTCCATATTCTGCCTCTGGGCTTCTGTTGTGGTTGGCCTGAGGCAAGGTGTATTCATTTCCTCCTTCTGGTCAGGTGGCTCTTTCAGTTTTCCCTCCTTTCATCTTCCACCCAAAGCTCTTCTCCAGCCTACCCCTTCAGTGTCTCAGATTTGTACACAGGGGTTGATCTTCTCTGTGAATCAGGTCTGCTGTTGGCTCTTCTCTCCACAGGGAAGATTTCTCGAACATTTTTCTAATCTGAGTTTTTATCCTGACAAATCTCAATGATACTTTGAGGTCATATTTGCCATGCTGTGTTAAAAAAAACCTCTGTTCTTCCCATGCTCTGAATGTCCCTTAACTGGCATCTAAGGTCCAAACACTTTTTTCTTTTGGAAATGAGTAGCTCCACCCATATTGTGTTTTTTCTTTCAGTTTCAAACCTTCAATCTCTTAGATTCTTCCATCTTAGTTTTTCAATGTTTTTCTATAAAAAAATGTTTTCCTTAGTGCTTTTTCCTTCTCTTCTTCTGTGTTTAGTTATCTTGATCAGAGCAGCTACTACTAGGAAACAATACTCTATATCTACTTGGATGTTGTGTAATCCCTTCCTAGTTCTCCTTTAAGGAGCTTTGGAGGCACAGTCCCTAAGAGCTCGGCCACTAGCAACAGGGGCAGTTTGACTCTGTCCTCCAGGGTAACTAGTTGGAATTGATGCCATACAATGACAGTTCTCTTTTGACATTTCTGAACTCTAGGACACTGATTCAATTCAGCACATATACTTTTAGTACCTTCTGTGGGCCAGGTAGAAACCCTGGTGGCATACTGGTTAAATGCTACAGCTGCTCACGAACAGGTTAGCAGTTCGGATCCACCAGGTGCCCCTTAGGAACTCTGTGGGGCTGTTCTACTTTGTCAATAGGGTTGCCATGAGTTGGAATTGACTTGAAGGCAGGGAGTTTGGTTTTTTGGCTTATGGGCCAAGCGCTATGCTCAGTGGTGAGCAACGAAGGACATGAACCTGGCTTCCTGCAGCCTGCAGTTCTTATGGGAGACAACCAAATAAATGGGAGACTACAAGTGTGCTACCCACTTGGAGGAAAAGGACATGAACAATGTGAACTGATGGAAGAGGAGGAAATCTTTCAGCAGCTGAAAGCCAGAGGAGGAGAATGAGACACCGCAGGAGTGAGCAAGGCCCCTTTTCTTGAAGCGAAGGTAGACCCTACGTGACCATCTGTCAGGGAAGCTGGGAAGGAATTCCTCGAAGAATGGGAGGCTGGGAAAAAATAACCTCAAGGCCTTTTCTCTCTCTACGATGCTAAGATAGTCTAAGCAAGGCCAGTCAGGAGGGAAAAGGACAGTGTGATTTATGGAAATACCATTGCCCTCAAGCCGGTGTACTCATTAGACCTGTCCCCGCCTCCATTTCACCGACTAGCTGACATAAACTTTTACTGCGCTCTCTCTCTATTTAAGATCTTACCGAGGCAGTCTACACTGGGCTATAAACTACAGCAGGAAGCCGCAAGGAGCAAGGAGCATGGAGCACTGAGATACCATATATCGAGCCATCCCTATTGATGTTAATCAATCATTTATTTGAGAGGAAAAATAAAACATATTAAAGGAACTTTAGGGGATTGCTCTTCCTATATTGATAGTCCATTAACATTTAATGCACTGGGAGATAATAGTCAAAGCAACTAGAAGTCATATGGAAAGACAAGACATTGGGTTGACTTTCACACAATGAACTTAGAAAGTTTTTTCCTGAAGCAGTTGTCCTTCTGGGAGTGCTGGTGAACCCTGTCTCATTTGCGAGGCTGCAGCAGCCTCTGGGAGCAGTCCTTGTCTTTTCGCCGAGGCACTTAATGTAGCCAAGACTTCTTCCACCAGTTGATGTCCACACAGGCACTAAACACAACAAGCTGAACATTTACCAACACTGGTGAGGCTTCTGGATGTCAAGGAATCCAACAGCCACCTCTACTTTATTTTAATCTGCTGCTCACATATACAGTGGCAATTCCTGACCTACTATATGGTGGAAAGAGTCTTCTCCCAGGGGGACGAGGGCTTGCTTCTAAATCCAACCAGTTGTCTTTCAGTCGATTCTGACTGATGGTGACCCCACATGTGTCAGAGCAGAACTCAGGGTTTTCAATAGCTGAATTTTCAAAAGTAGTTCATTAGGTCTGTCTTCTGAGGCGCCTCTGAGTGGACTTGAATCTCTACACTTCTGGTTAGCAGCTAAGTATGTTAACCTTTGGGATCACCCAGGGACTCCTGCTTCAAATCAGAACTCAGTTAATAATGAACTTAGTAAATGGGAGAGGCATGGCTTCTCCACGCCTTTAGAAATTGTGAGGACTGTGCTAAACATCACTGAGGCTTTTTGCTTTATTATTTTCTATCTGTCACTAGTTCAGCGGAGACCTGGTGGCACAGTGCTTAAGAATTCAGCTATTAATCAAAAGGTTGGCAGTTCGAATTTACTAGCTGCTCCTTGGAAACACTATGGAGCAGATCCACACTGTCCTATAGGCTTGCTATGAGTTGGAATCGACTTGATGGCAACTGGTTTTTTGGGGGGATCCAAGGGTCACTGTCACAAATTGCATTATGTCCTCTCTAAAAAAATGGGTGTATTAATTTGGCAGGGCCATGATTCCCAGTATGGTATGTCCTCCGTTTTGTCACTTGATAAGATTTTCCTAAGTGTTGTAAATTCTATCATTATGATTTAATAAGATGGACTGAGCCAAAAGCCAAGTGCTGTCAGGTCGGAGCTGACTCATGGCAGTTTTATTAATAAGATTTGACAGGATTGGATAGTGTCTTAAGCCAATCTCTTTAGAGATATAAAAGAGAGAAGCAAGCAGAGAGACATGGGAACCTTCCACTACCAAGAAAGCAGAGCACATCCTTTGGACCTGAGGTTCCTGTGCTGAGAGACTCCCAAACCAAGGGAGGACTGGCAACAAGGACCTTCCTCCAGGGCTGATAGAGAGAGAAAGGCTTCCCTTGGAGCCAGTGCCCTAAATCTGAATTTGTAGCTTACTGGACTATGAGAGAATAAGCCTCTTTTTCTTAAACCCACCCACTTGCAGTATTTCTGTTACAGCAGCACTACATGACTAAGACAGTCATCATGAGTCAGAATCCGCTTGACGACAGTGGGTTTTCTGGTTATCACCAGTTCATTCTTACAGACACGCATACGGTTTTTGTAATGTAAACAACTGTCAATAAATAAATGGTCTTGGCATCTGCGGTCAGACAGAATGACTAATTACAGCTATCTGAATTAGCAGATTTTCCTCTAAATGTAACTGGCTTCTTCAAATAAGCTCATTAAGCAGAATTAATTCATTCGATTTCTTAAAGAAATATCGTGGTGCTAGCTAGTTGACCTGCCAGGTACACTGAGAAATTAGATTGTTTTGAATCTTGTGAGGGAATTACAGTTTCTAATGGTGAGTGGGGTGGAGAGCACCGAGAATCTCAGGCCGGAAATATCCTGGTCACCTGCTACAGTAATGCTTCCCCACCTTTTGTCCAGAACTGCACAGGTAATGTTTCCAGAGCAGAACCAATTTCAAAAGCAGGTATTTCTCACAGGTGCTGCAGAAGTAGGGTGGGTTGTGCTTTCCAGTTACAAGCCGCAAGTTGGCCTCCTGCTACTCTCTTCCTGGATGAAACCAAAGCAGGGGTGCACTGTAGTTTCAGCCACTGAACTAAGATTCAGACAGTGTTCAAACTGGTTCCTAAAGAGAAGTCTGGATTTGCTTGCAAGCAGCCTGCAACTCCACCTGAGGAGACTAGAATGGCCTTCTGTTCAGGTGGGAGTCCAGTTTCCACAATAAGAAGTCAAAGTTACCACCCGCACTACCGATTTCTAAGGCATAAGGCTCTGCACTGGACCAGCAACAGAGAATACAAACGCGCCAGGCTCTTGTCAGAGAATACATCTCAAACTGTCTTTGCTTTTCAACTCCTATCAAAAGCCCAGCTGAGAAAAGCAGTATTTACAAAAGATTATTTGAAGGCCAAGAACTTCATCCATCCTTGGAAATACTCTAAATTCTATCCATGGAGCAAACTTGACCACCTGAAGGCTACATGCTAGAGCCATGTTACTTTAGCCTCCCCACAGAACTGCCTTCACTGCATTGTATTTTAATGTCATGCCATTTGCTCTTATCAAAAGTTTCTACAAGAAACAGCCACATATACTCTGTTATTGCACTTGTAGTAGACATGTTGTTGGAATGTTGTTCACTATAGAAAGACTTATGCGAGCAAGTTATTCTGTAATCTAGCTTTAGAAGAAACTTTGAATACGGTACTTTCCTAATCAATTTCATAGTTAATTTTACCTTGGCTGCCAGGAAGCTCAGCATCAAATTTGAGGATCAATTATGACAATTATATTGGTCTTTAAGTTTTCTACATCTCTGTTCTTCTTTTCTTGGCAACTACTTCTTCATATGTTTACTTCTACTTACTTTATGTATTCTTTTTTTTTTTAACTTTTAATTCTGGCAAATATGCAGTTAACAAGACAATTGCTATTTCAAAAATTTTATATGTCCAGCTATATTCCTTAGAAACCCTATGGGGCAGTTCTGCTCTGTCCAATAGGGTCACCATGAGCTAGAATCAACTTGAAGGCAATATCTTTTTATTCATGATATATATATATATATATATATATGCCCTGGTGGTACAGTGGTTAAGTGCTCGGCTACTAACCCAAAAGTTGGCAGTTTGAACTTCTGTAAAGTGTCATGAAACTTTCTTGGAACCAGCTAATGGTATAAACAGGTAATGACTGCACTGACTGTCTCTGTTTATGGTCCGAATGCACCTGCTGAGTCATCCTACTTGAATTGTAATACTCTTCTTATTAGTACTGGTTGTAGCTATAGCAATAATGATACATCACTGTAATTACACTCATAATAAAGCTACTGCTTATTTTGTACTTACTATGTACCTGGATACTGTAATGAGAACATTTCACTTATTATCATACTGAACCCTCTCAATAGCCCTATAAGCTGGGCATTTTTAGACTCATTTTACAGATGAGAAAACTGAGGCTGAGAGATTAAGCAATTTGTCTATTATGTACCTAGTAAAAGTGGAAGCACATCAAGATATGTTTTACTCCTAGCTGTAGCAAGATATCCTCAACCTGAATGGATGGCCTAAAACTAAAATCACAGGTATTATTGGTCTAAGGTTTGAACATTTACTTTTCCCCTCTTTGCTATCATAGTAACACACTGCGTCAAAGTCTGCTGATAGGTGCCCACACCTGTACTTTCCGTGTTCTAATCAAAGTTCATGGGAAAATGCTGTAATACAAGGTAAAGATGAAAGGGTATTTTGTAGGGAAACCAACGCAAAAAGATAAAGGCAAAAAACTGAACAAAGAATATCCATATCAGTGGAGCCCTGGAATCAAAATGATCTGAGAAGTTTCCAGCAGAGGCCAGGCACGCATCACACGGACACCCCCAGCTGCCCACCGTGAGGAGACAGCCACCATACCTTTCTGGTATTCATGCCCCATGACAAACTCCTGCCTCCAGTGTTTCTTCCTCTGGCACTTTGGGCTTTGTATTTGCCACCACGCACCAACACAGTGGAGGCCAGCAAGGGTGGAGCATGTCAACCAGTGGAAGATCAAGCAGAGGAACACAGCTGGGCATTTTGGGCGAAGTAAGGGACTTGGATTTTATTCTAAAGGATATGAGTAGCCATTGGAGGACTGACTCTCCTTCTCTCTTTTGGCACTTTCTCTCTCTTAACACCTAACAGCAATTAAAAAAAAAAACAAAAAACAAATACCACCTTGGATTAGGGAAAGACTGTTTATCTATGACACCAAAAGCATAGTCCATAAAATTAAAAACAAATGATAAATTGGACCTCAACAACACTGAAGACTTCTGTGCTTCAGAAGACACCATCAAGAAAACAAAAAATATTCAGTCACCAATTGGGACAAGATATTTGCAAATCACATATCTCATGTGAGAAACCTTGGTAGTGTAGTGGTTAAGAGCTAGGCTGTTAACCAAAAGTTCAGAAGTTTGAATCCATTAGATATTCCTTGGAAACCCCATGGGGTGGTTCTTCTCTGTCACTATGAGTCAGAACTGACTTGATGCAATGAATGGGTTTGGTTTAGCTATAGTTGGTAAAAATTATAATGGAATGTCCCTCTCTCCAGGCCCCCCATATTCAGATATAATTTCTATTCATTTTTGTGATGTAATGGTTGGTTTTAGGCACCATATCTGGGCTGGCAAGAAAGGATGTCGCAGCTTCTCACCATTAATTTCATCTAATACATTCCAAAAGGATACAGTACCAGATTCAGATCTCAGAGGGGCTCCCTTTTTCAAGGGTAGAACTTTGGGTCAAAAAAGAGATTAATTCTGTTCTTTCAAGAGTTCTTAACCACCCCCAGCCCGAAACTTTCCCTGAAGTATATTAGAGTCTGCCCATCATTCTTCCCTGGGCACACCCTTTGACTGCAACAGCTTCTCATGATCCAGTGGATCCCACCACTTTTATCTGATAGTGGAGATTCCTATTTTCATTGAGGAGAAAGACATGGAATAGATGCAAAAGGAAGCGCAAACAAGGTCATTAAAAACTTTCAGTGTTTTTTATTTTTTTCCTAACTGGAAAAAGTCCCTAAGCAGCAATCATATGATTGAAAAATCTGCTGCCCTCAAAGTCTAACTAGACTCACAGCAACCCTACAGGACAGAGCAGAAGTGCTCAGTAGGGTTTCCAAGGCTGTAAATGTTATGGAAGCAGACTGTCACATCTTTCTCCTGCAGAATAGTGAGAGAGGATAATCAAACCAAACCAAAGCAAACCAAACCAAGCAGCCATTGTCATCCAGTTGATTCTGACTCATGTGGCAGCACTATATGACAGAGTCGAACTGCCCCCGAGGCTGTAAATTTTATGGGACCAGATTGCCAGTTTTTTCCTCCTGGCTGGTGGGTTCAAACTTCTAGGTAAGGAGTCCAGTGCTTAACCATCATAGCATGAGGGCTCCTTGAAAAGCAGTATATACTACCTTTTCCCTGTGATCCCTTCTTTATCATCTGCTCTGACCATGTAATTTAGCAGAATTATGAAAACCAACAATAAAACCTAGTATCTACCCAACTTTCACATAACTTCTCCCATTCTCCTTGCCCCACAAAAAAGGGATCAGTCCTATGATTGTTTAGAAATATATATCATGCAAAATACCTCTAAAAGTACTTTTGGACACTTAGCTTTAAGCATAAAAAAGCGTATTAAGATAAATTTGGTTCAGGTTTTGCCAAACCATCTCTAGAAGTTCACTATCATTATATTTCACATTAAGATGTTGACATGACCAAAGAAGCAAGTAAAGGTATTGATGATCAAACATTTAATGAGCATTTCAAAGAGAAACTATCTGCCCAAATGTGTATATTTTCATTTACCAAATAAGATGCTATAGCTTCCATTCACTTATGGCTGCTCTTTCTTCAATTTATGTTTTTTTCCTAGGTTGATCTATGTCTTTTAGAGCTTGAGAAAATGAAAAATTTCTATTATTAACAGTACGATGAACT